>CATIWK010215013.1:0-14906 GCA_949634005.1 Mallotus japonicus
ATAGATTATCAGCACATCAAATTTTTTTCTGGAAGATATATATTAATGGTCTGAACTATGTGTGCAGGCAAAACATATTCACTTGGATGTGCAGAGAGTTGCCATCAGGTGCCTTGGTCTTTTTGGCTTGCTAGAGAAGAAGCCAAGTGAAGAACTAGTGAAGCAGCTGAGGCTTTCGTTTGTTAGAGATCCTGCTCCAATTAGCATAGTGGCATGTAAGGCATTAGTTGATCTTGGTATGTGGCATGGCCCTAATGAAGTTGACAAGGCTCTAGGGTTGGAGCATGCATCTCAATTTCAGGATGCAAAAATAGCATTTAATCCTGTGAACTTTTCTGATGCTGATGATTACTTGGATATTGAATTACTTGATCTCTTATATGCTGGTCTTGACAGAAATGATTGGATAAAATCAGTAGAAGCAGATGAAAATGAGACAGTGCAAGGCATTCTTGGTGAGGGTTTTGCCAAGATTCTTCTTCTTAGTGAGAACTATCCAAGCATACCAACTTCATTACATCCCTTGCTCTTAGCCAAGCTTATTATTCCTTATTTCAGCAATGAAACAATAGACCTACAAAGGTGGAATATTTGCATACCTGCTTTTTGATGATGATTGTTATTAATCTTATGCGAATAAACATTAACTTATTATTATTATTATTTTTTTTTTTACTTTTCCAGGTTGAAGCAATGTTTATCTGTTTTCTTTGAGCATTATCCTTCCCTTTCAAGGCTAGAGTTCTACCAATTTTGGCACTTGATATTTTTCATTTAATATGGAATAATTCTCTTCTCTCTATGTTAATTTCATTAATATTTCGGTTCTGCAAATGCAGAAATGTTTGTCCAAGGCTTTTGTTCCCGTCATGCGTTCCATGTGGCCAGGCATCTATGGCAATGCTGGAGGTGCTGCCTCTGTAGTTTCTAGTTTGCGTAAGTGGGCAGTCCAAGCTTCGCGGTTTATGCTGCAAATGATGCAGGCCCCATTGTTTTCCAAAAAAACTGAAACCGAGGATGAAAACGGTAGCACTGAATTACCAGAAACTGTAAACAGCTCTCTGCAATGTTCACTAGAATGTGGAGAGGAGGGACTGTCCATACGTATAGCTGCTGAGGTGACCTTTGCAAAAAAAGCTTTAATTTCTACATTAAAATGAATCATGAGGATCAAAATTTATAAATAACTCAACTTTTAAGTCTAAAATTTGACTTTTGTGTTTTGAGTTTTTTTATGCCTTGAATTTGTTATTACTTATTGTTAATGCATGAATATCTTTTGCTGGCCCTATGGAAGGGATATGATCATCCTGTTTAAAGGATTGTTTCCCTTAAGTGTTAGCCTGCATGGTGTTTTCCTGACTCCCGAATGTAAGAGTAATGTTGTTGAGTATGAAGGTTTAGTTCCTTTCCTTGACTTGTTGATGAATGAAATTTGGCACTAAGAATTATATTCTTAGCCATGAATGTTCATGTGTCTTTGGACAGTTGTCAAGGTACTTGCGTATTGCTAGAGTGTTGATATATTGAGGACAATCTAATTGTAGTTGGTGCTGACTTGTTTCTTGCTGACCTGTGTGGGTGAGTGGTTTTGCTTAAAGGGTCTTTAGGCTGCAGAGACCAAACCAAAAACTTTTCTGACAAGTTGTCGAACTGTATTTAATTAATAAGAATGTAATCCAGAGTGAAACTCAACTTGAGATGAGAGCCTGAAGTGCAATAGAGTTGAGCTATAATTTTTTGTTTTTCAAACTGATAAGATCTTCAAATTTAGTCTTATTTTGTTCTTCTGGTTCAGATTAATAATATGTACTTTTAGGTACCAATAAATTAATTGCAGAGATCTGAAGCATTTTGAGGAATTATACATGAAATATAAGAGAGAACTTTTGCCTGATACAGCCACTGTGCCTGTGGTTAAATTTGAAGTACCACTATTCAGCATTTGGTACATAGGCTGATTATACCATGTTGAGAAGTAGATGGACACTTCCTGTGCTTTATTAAGGTGGCAAACATCGTAATTTGTTATTCTTGTGCTTTGTTAAGGTGGCAAGCTTCTCTTTTAACAAGACACCTGCTGAGAGGTCATACATCTCGGCACTAAGCAGAATACTAGTCTTGCTTCATTTTCGATCATCAGAACAAGGAGCAGTAAAGTTAATGAGGCAGCTTTTGAATCGTGTAGCTGAATCCGTATCAACAGAAAAAGATCTTGTGAAGGAGTTGAAACAAATGGCTGAACATCTCAAGTCATTAGATAGCCAACCAGATGATCTGCTGCCGCAAGATCAAGTTAATCTTATTTTGGGTAAAGTCTCTTTTCCCGAAAAAACCTTGGAAAGGATATATCTTTAATGGCTATATATGGTAATTATAAGTTTACATCAAGGAATTGCTATGCAGCCATATAAAATGAAGATTGAAGTTGAATTAGTATAATCATGTGAAACATTCTTTTTTTTTTTTTGGAGTCTTTAGGAGGATGGATTGATTGCTGTAAGTGTGATTTGTGTATATACTACTTGCTTCATGCTATTATTTGGCATTTCAATGGCTCATGAGATAAGTTACTATATTAAATTTAATTCATTTCTCCGATCTGATTGGTGAATTTTACATGGAAAGGAAGGCTGCTGTTTCAGTAGCTCATAGATAACGTACTATGCCCAATAAATTAGATTACAAAATAGTCATATAACTATTGGATAGGGATATATGTGGGGACTCGCGATATGAACAGTGTATCGTGGGTCCAGCTAAAAAACAAACAAAATTTCGCTTCCTTTTTGCTTACCAATACAGGGGGTTAATTGGAGGGGGGTCATTTTGGAAATGACCCCGCGATTTACTCTTTCCTGTCACGAAACTGTATCCATAACTATTTTCTTCTTTCAACTTAATTTGTGTCTATATTGTTAGGGAGGTTGGACCTGGACTTGAACTTGGATGATTTTAGCTCTGCTGCAGTCCCAGAAACACCAGCTCCACCACGATCTTCTAAGCCAGCGCGCACCAGGAGACGAGTGAGGCGAGAAGAAGATATCTCTTCAGATGAAGAGACCTCACCTACCACTGCTGTTCAGACCGCTTATGGCTCTATTGGCACCCGGTCGCAGAGTGCAAGCAAAACGGCAGCCCTATCGAAGATGACTGCCAATAGAGTCGTTGGAATAGAAGAATGTGATGAGGAGGAGGAAGAGGTTTCAGAGGTGACATCAGAGGAGGATTCTGATGACTGACGAATATGGTGAATGAACATTTTACAGGTTTCTCTTTGCAAATGGTTTGTGCTTTTTCAGCACTGTTATCTGTTGTTGTATGCTTGTGTCGTGATGTTTTTGTGTATATAATGACATGTTTATTGGGGTGGGACTGGCCGTGCCACTGTATAATCAGCCCAAAAATGACAAATACTTTAAATTTGTATGTAAATTTGTGTACCACACTGATAGTTAGTTGTGCTATTTATTTTCTTATATCTTTTTTTTTTTTTTTTAAATGTAAACGCCATTACACTGTGATAAGTTTTAGATTATCTCTGAAGAGCCCTTGATTAAGATTCGTTGCAATTTTAATCAAATGTCAAGTGGCTGAGGCATTGGTGTAAGCATGTGAACAATGTCAAGCAGCAGTTAGTCAGATTTCTTGATTAAGATTCCTTGTAATACTAATAAAATTTTGCTAGCTTTTGCATATAAATTAAACATGCATGCTTTTTTTTTTATTATCATCAGAGGTACTTGAAAACAATGCACTATAAAAATAAAAATAATAATGACTTCAATTTATTTTGAAGTCTTCCAATGGTGACGAGAAGAGCCTCGTTATTGAGGATACAAAATTCAACTTTTTCTTCTTCTTCATCTATTTGGATTTGCGAGCTTCATCTTGAAATTCTTGCAAACGGTCGAGAGCATTTTTTAGCCGAATGTTGTGTGCATCAACTGAAGAGGTACATTCTATAGTAGCTGATGTACCTTTAAGTTTAGTCCTGGCTTCCTTCTTCAGGTTTATTTCGACTCTCATTTTGCAGCATCTCGTCAAGCTTATTTATGGCTTCTTCTGTAGACATCGACATGGTTTTGCAGTAGATGTTTTGGTGTTTTACTGGGTACTAGAACAAAAGGTTGGTTGCTACCCTTTTCTTTTATAATGAGCTAAAAGGGTTTGGAAAGTTTTGTACTTGTTAGTGCAGGAGATTAGGATCATTATACATCATTATACTAAATAAAATAAAATAAAATAAAATATTTTTTAAATCAATCCATAAATTGAAAAATTATAAATGATTGATTTAAAAAATAAAATATTCTTTGTGCAATTTATTCCACTTTTATGATGCAAATATTTATTGTTGGTATTTATTTTATACACGTAAATATCACAACTTGATACAACATTTGAAGAAAAATGTTACATTCCTATTTTAGCAGTATCAGAACATCTAAATATTCCCCTATATTAAACAATTGATTTCACAATTAAGAATTGATTGATTCAAATTAATCAGCTTGATTATTTGATTTAGTGACCATTTCATGGTGTGTGTATTTATATAGTGTTCGAAAGCAAGTCTATCAGTTCCTCTTTTATCAAAATCAAATTGGAAAATCTATTTAACCAATATATATATAGTGTTTGAAAGTATATCTATATTAGACATATACTGGCACAATGTGTATACAGGTGATATAAAATACGAATAAAAATATCATATAAAAAATATTTTAATTTTTTTTTAAAAGTTAATGGGTGCAATTGAAAAAAAAAAAAACCATTTGTGCATTACAACTTGAAAAAACAAATGAAATTTTCTATTTAGTCCATTCTTTTCTCTCTATATTAACAAACAAATAAATAATTAAAAATTTTCAACTTGAGTATTTTAATGGTATACAAAACGTGAAAGAAAAGTGTAAAATAAAAACAAATTCTATTGTTGAAAATAAAATCAAAACTAATTATTCATGTCATCTCAAATTACCAATAACGTTAAACTTTATTATGACCATTAGAGATTTTAAGTGTAAAATGATCAAATAGAGGATAGATGATAAATCTAGAAAAATAACTGACAGCAAGAAACGATGAAGAAAATTGTGAGTAGAAATGAATTATCAAATGCATCGCATATATGTTGAAGAAAATAAAGAGAAGCAAAGAATGGATGAATATAGAAATTGAAGAATTGAGAGAATGATAACTTGAAAGTTGAAAGGTTGAAGAGAATAATAACTTTAAATTTGAAAGATTAAAGGAGATAGTGACTTGAAAATTAAGAAGTTACAAGAAAATTTTGCTTCAATTTTCATAATATGTTGAAATTTCATGTCACTATATAAAATGTTATTAGAGTAACACTTTTTAATATGATATTGACAATTTTTGAAAGTTTAACTTTATTATATTTATATTGATATAGATGTAGATTCTTATTTTAAAAATATTAAATTGGAAACCAAATCAATATACAGTTCCTGTTTAATTAATATATATTCGGAAAAGAAAAAAACTCCATCTTTATGTGGACTTATTTTTACGCTATGCATATGGATGGAAATACAAAAAAGAAAAGAAAAGAAAAAAAAAATATTCTTTCCCAGGTGATTTTCAAATTAAGTAATAAAGAAAATTTTGAAAAAAAATTAAATTTTAATATATTTTAAGTGGCAAATTAATTTATACTCCAAATTGGGATGTAATTGTTTTCCTCTTGTACAAAAGAAATTAAAGAAATTATTATTCTTTCATTCTTTTAAAAAAATTTTACTAGCCAACTAAACAAAAATTTAATTTCTCTTGTGTATATATATATAATTTCATTTGTCATAGATTTAGAAAGTACTCCATAAGTATATTTACCTTGTTATATATATATATATATTACATAAATATATTACAAAGAAAATCCCAAAAGGCTTTCGTAATATCATAGAGGACTCTCTCCCAAAGAGGATGAACTTCTAGTATGGGAGACCCCCTTAATGTGCTATGGTGGTGATCCTTTTGATCACTCTTCTACAAATTGCAAATTAGTGACAAATGCAGAGGAACTAGTCTAAGAAAACAAGGCCTATGGACTATGGATTTGAACCGCTCCATTAAAAAATAATCACCAATTTATCTTAATTGTCTATGAAAGTGTTGCTCGAGATCAACACTTGAAATTCAGTTCTGGCAGCAGCGAGTTTCTAGCTCTCATACGAAGAGGAGGAATGAACTCAAGTAAGATGGCACATGGAACTGCTTCTCAGTATAATTACCAAACATCTCAATTGATAGTTCAGTCTAGGAAGCTTGGTCAAGCAAATGTCAACCAGCTATCCTAGTATGGTCTGTAGCCCCGAAAATAAACAATTATAGATATCGAGCCTTCCAATTTAGAGAGCTATAATCAAGCTGTGATGGCTACAATAGTGAGGACAACTAAGGATATCCACAATAAGGTTCAATTGAAGGATGTAGTACCCTTCATTACTCCTCTCTCATTACGCACTGCTTAGTGCGTGCGTATCATGCTCATGATCTGTGTCATGGGTCATAGATATCGAGCCTTCCAATTTAGAGAGCTATAATCAAGCTGTGATGGCTACAATAGTGAGGACAACTAAGGACATCCACAATAAGGTTCAATTGAAGGATGTAGTACCCTTCATTACACCTCTCTCATTACGCATTGCCTAGTGCGTGCGTATCATGCTCATGATCTGTGTCATGGGTATGACACGCACAATGGGTTGCATTTGCCGCCTTTTGTGCAGCTTTTTCTTTTTCTTTTTTTTTTTAATTTAAACAAATTTGCAATGGTTAATTGAGCAACGGTAAATATTAAAAAGGTTAATTTGGTCTAACGGTAACTATTTATTTTCCTTTACTTTTTTATTTTTTAAAATTTTATTGGATAAAAATTTTGATTATAAATATTGGTACCATTTTATTTCCTATCACTCTCCATTTCTTTAACATCTTCCATTTCTTCAACATCTTTCTATAATTTCACACAATCTAAAATTCTTTGATTTATATTTCCTCATCATGGATGAGAATTTTAACAATTTTAATCCCCGTTTTAATGCCCCAAATATAGAAAATTTTTCCTCTTCATAAAACCAAAACCATCAAAATTTTCATATTATAATAATCCTCCAAATATGCAAAATTATCCACATCCCTCACCCGATTCCAATTATCCGCCAAATTTTTCATATTCATTTCCCATTTATCCTGCGTCTGGTTATTTCCCATATATTCTAAATTTGCAAAACCCAAAAACTCCAAGTGAATCAAGAAAAAATGTTGATTCCAACATCGAGCAAGAAAATGCAACACAAACAGGTCCTATTTCGGACTCTCAAATACCACCATATTCAACTTAATAGGAGATCGAAAATATTACCCTCACCAATGAACCAGTAGAAGAAACTGATAGCAAATGTACTCTATGGAGTATTGATGATGATAAGCTGCTTGCAAGTTCTTGGCTCAGAATTTTCAGCTACAGCATTACTGTTAACTCCCAAAATGAAAAGACTTTCTGGAAATGAGTCATCGACTACTTCAATAAAAATCGAAAATCTAGAACAGTAAGAAAGGATAAAGCTGTGAAGTCACATTGGCATTGGTTGAGTTGGAGGGTTAATGAATTCAACCAACACTATAACAAATTGGTTGGAGAACATCATAGTGGGTGGAATTAAGACTAATTGAAACAACACGTATATGAGCTTTTCAAGCAGAACAATAAAAAACATTTTGTATATGAGCATGTGTAGGTGATGCTCAAAGATGGTCCGAAGTGGAAAAAAAAATGATCCATTGCAACGTTTTTTCAAAAAACTAAGGACTGATGAAAGCAAAGTGTATACTTCTTCATCCATTGTAGATACAAGTCTTGACATCGATAACAATGAAGTAGGAGTTCATCCTATTGATAAAAAACAAGCAAAGAAGGGAAAGAGAAAGGGAAAGTCAAAGGTGAACAAAGAAAATCAGAATGAGGAATTTGAGCGAATTCAGAACATGTTCAAACAACATAGAGAAGAAAAAAAATACAAGCTATGGAAAGTTTAGCAAATAAGTTGGAAAGTTATACTTTTTGAAGTGATTATGAAATCTTGCTCAAGGATACAACAGGAATAACCGAGCAGCAACTTCAAATTCATGAGCATATGTGTTCTATCCTTAAAGCTAAATATAATTTTCCTATAGTTTAATTTTAATATTAGGTATTTTTATTTGTAATTTTAAGTTTAGTTATAATTTCATGTAGTTTTATTTGTAATTCTAACTTTATTTGTAATTTTATATGGTTTTATTTTAAATTAGGCAGTAGAATCTAACTCTTGAAAAATTAGCCATTGTAATACTAGTTGTTGAAAAATTAGCCGTTGGAAAACTCTATCTCTCTCTCTCTCTCTCTCTCTCTCTATATATATATATATATATATATATATATATATATATATATATATATATATAATAGTCAGCTTCCACATTTTAAAATAACATATAATCGAACTCCAAAATGTCTCAATATCTTAATTCCTCCCTTATAGAAGAAATTTAAAAAGTCGATGAAATGAAGGACGATAGTGATCAACAAATTATGATGTTGCTGGAACAGTCGCAAAGGACAACAACAGGCGAAAGTTCTAATGTCTGTTAACACAAGCGGATGTATTTTGATCGAGAGCATGAAGTCGGACATGTTTAACTTTTTAATGACTATTTCTCCGATGAACCGGTGTATCCTTCTAATATATTTCATCGAAGGTTTCAATTGAGAAAAGAGGTCTTCGTATTGTGCAATCTGTTGAAAATAATTCGAAAAATTTTCCTACGAGAGTTTATGCAACAGGGAAAAAGGGATTTTCTCCAATTCAAAAATGTACTGCAACTATTCGATAATTAACATATAGAGCACCAGCTGACCATTATGACGAGTATATAAGAATAAGTGAAACTACTGTAATCGAGTGTTTATCCTAGTTTTGTCAATATATTATCGAGATTTATGGAGCATAATAATTGAGAAGGCCCAATAGTAATGTCATTGAATGTATACTTCGATTGCACGAAGAGCGCCATGACTTTCCTGGCATGGTGGGTAGCGTTGACTGCATGCACTGGCATTGGTAGAATTGCCCAATTGTATGGAAAGGTCAATTTACTCGAGGTGATCAAGGAGTTCCTACAATAATGCCAGAAGCAGTTGCATCAGCAAACTTATGGATATGGCATGCATTTTTTAGCATTGTAGGGTCTAAAAATGACATCAATGTGCTCAACCAATCTCCATTGTTTAATGACATAATGCACGAATACACTCCCGATGTTCAATTTACAATAAACAGAATATGATACCGAAAAGGGTATTATCTAGCAGATGGTATATATCTCGAGTGGGCAACATTTGTTAAAAGTTTCACATGTCCAAAAGATCCAAAGAGAATGAAGTTTAAGCAAATGCATGAGGCTAGAAGAAAAATGTTAAGTGAGCGTTTGGAATGCTCCAATCTCGTTGGGCTATTATACGTGGCCCGACTTACTTTTGGTACAAAAATAAACTAAAAAATATAATGTACACATGCATCATGTTACATAATATGATTGTAAGGACAAATGAGGTGAAATAACAAACTGGAATTAATGAGTTTGAAAAATATACTATTTTGAACACTCAATGTGTTAGGTTAGGAGTTGTTTTTAGGTGCATTGTTAGTCTTTTATTTAGTCTTTATTAAGTTTAAGTGGTTTTGTTGAATTTTGTAGTTTTTGTTCATTTTAAGTATTTTAGTTTACTTTTAGTTATTTTTGACAATGTAGGTGATGAGAGAACAGTAATGGGATGAAGCAGGGGACTTCTGGAGGATGCAGGGGTGTCTAGGAGTACATATAAGATGAAATCAAGCAATTTTAAGGCTTTAGGAAGGCATGTGACCTGGCACATAAATGCACACAGTCGTGCTTGGGTGGAGTGAAGACACACAGCCTTGCGCGCCTTGGTACACGGCCATGCCTGCTTTAAAAGGGTTCAAGTGTAGACTAGGCGCATAGTCGTGTGCCTGGGTGCACACAGCCATGCGCCTGTAACAAACTTTCAAATTTTAAAATTCTTATTTCTGATTTGAAGGGATTGGATGATTTTTGAAATGTAACAACTTAAGAGAGGCTGGAGGCTAGGGTTTTAAGAGTAGAGACATTAGAGCGAACATACATACACTACTTTTTACTTTTATTTTTCTAAGAATCAAAGCTAATTCTCATTCTAGTTTTTTATTGTCTTGTTCATGTTGATTGAGAGATTTAGTTTTGAAGTTTGAGAATAGAAGATCTTCCATTGCAGCTGGTTAAACAGTGAAAGGAGGTTTTTCTTTATTTAACTCTTTTTTATTGTTCATTATCATTGAGTAATAATGATTGAATCTTTCTTTTATTATTCTTCTTCTTTTGTTCTTATCAACATGAGTAGCTAAGTAGTTAAATAGGGTTCTTATTTTAGTTCAACCATGTGATTATTGGTATTGATTCTAAGTCATAAGGTTATCATAGGACTGATCACCCTTTGATAGAATTTACACAATGGAACTTGATTGAGAGATAGGTTGCATTGGAATTAAACAATAACCTATTAGATGCTTTCTTAATTGAGAGACATTTAAACAACTAATATTGTTATAGTTGCACTTAAAATTGAGTTTGAGAAACACTTAGTTAGTGAGAGCTATAAAACTTGGTGTTAATTGTACTCAATTAATTATGGGTTTGTCTGAGACAAAAACATATAATTCCATAGATGCTTTCAAAATGAATTAAGTTTAGTCTTGCCTTAGATGTTTAATTTATCTTAAGAAAAGGTTGAATTGAAAATAAGAACCCTAGTCTTAATTTGATTGTTAATTTATTTAGAATTTCTTTGTTTAGTTTAATTTAAATTCTAAACCAATTTCGTTGTTTAAACAAACAAACACTTTAAGTATTGCAATAATCAATTTTCAATCTCTATGGGACGATCTTATATTATTACTTGCATGATTCTGTATACTTACGGATTTCACACGTCATGAATGATGATGATGAAGAGCCTACAATCCCTGTGAGTATAAGTTTCGTCAAGGAATTTCAAAATTACCTTTAAAGGAATGCAAAACTATGTGATCGTGAAGTACATCATCAACTTTGATCGGACTTGGTTGAGCATATTTGGGAACGATTCGGGGGCAATAACAATTAAAAATAGTGTTTTTAATTTTATTATTTATATTTTTATTGAGAGAAAATTATGTGATGGAATTAAGTTGATTGAATCAAATATTTTTAATTAAGGATGATTATTATGTAATTTTTGAAAATTAATAAAAAAAATTTTAAATTGCTAAAGTATTTTAATTAAAAATATTTAAATTATTTTAGATTATAAATTTATTTTTTGAAAGAATATTATAAATATATTTATTTATTTATGAAATATGTAAGGAATTATTAAAATAAATATGTGATATGATAGTGAGTTTAGACTATTACATTTTTTGAATGTAATCTATAGTAAGAAAAAGTGTGTTCTGGCGGTTGTTTTTGGCTTTTTTTTTGCTTCAGCTTTATGTTTTATAAGGTTATTTTTTATGGTTGTTTTGACAGTTGTTTTTAGTTGGTTCATTTTTAGGTTTATGAGATTGTTTTTTAGTTATTTTTATGTTGTTTTAATTTTTTTGGTTGTTTTTGTAGTTATTTTTCTTGTTATTAAGCTCAATAAACTGAAAATGAACCAAGAAAAACACAAAAAAAAAAAAATGAAAAGAACCACAAAACAAGCATTTTTGGTTGTTTTCTAGTTGTTTTTGGTGATTGTTTTTCTAGTTATTTTTGTTACTGGTTGTTTTTCTTGTTATTTTTGGCTCTTGATTGTTTTTCTGGTTTTTTAGGCGGTTGTTTCAGTGGTTAATTTTGCAGGCTTTTTTTTTGGTGGAAAAACAAGCTCAAAAAACTGAAAATGAGCCAAGAAAAAGCAAAAGAAAAAATCGAAAAAACCAAAAACAACTAAAAACAACAACAAAAACCACAACAAAAATAAGTTAAATCAAGAAAAAAATTGAAAAAATTAATCAACAAAAAAGGGAAAAGAGATGAAAAGAAGAAAAATAAGATGAAAGAAGAAAGAATATCGTGTTTTTGAAAAACTAATTCCGTGCCTTTTAAAAACACATGGTTTTGAAATTTTTTTTAATTTATTGTGATTTTCTAAATATTTTTTTTTAGTTATTTCTGAAAATGATTCTAATTATTTTCGACGAAAAAAATGCAAGGAGGGAGACGTATATCTATATAGACTCTAGTTGATAAAAAAAACAAAGTGACATATATATTAAAAAAGTTATCTGGCCTTTGTTTGTTTGTTTGTTTTTTTTTTTTTGGTACTAATAATTTCAAAAATGCCAAACACTATAGTGCTATAATATTAGAATTCTATTTATTTATGAATTACTTCTATCTCACATTTTCTATATTTTTTTGTTATCTCATTTAACTTGTACTTGTTAAAATTATTATTTTTTATCTTAAAAAATGGAGGGAAGATCAAATTCACCATCTCTCAATGTTTTGAAGTGAATCTTTTACTATTATACTATTCAAACTTCAGCATTATAATTTAACAAAAAAATACGATATTGTTTTATCAATATCATCAGAATTTAAATTTTATCAGAAGTAAAATTAATTTGTAACACAAGTTATAAAAACATATATAATATCTCACTCTCACACACTGAAAATAATATAAAACCCCTTCTTGGAGTTGGAGATGTATAATTGGCCTGAAAAAAACAAATAAAATGGGACAAAAAATTCCACGCTTAGATCATTATTTGATGGTACAAGCAGAAAAGTTAGTGGATAAGAAGTAATGCCCTATACTACAATCCAAATGAAAGATGCAAATTGATGAGATCAACACCAACCTATATATATATATATATATATATATATATATATATATATATATATATACACGGGGAATAACAACACTGTTAGTCCTATAAGTTATATCGTTTTTACAATTAAATCCTACAAGAATTTATTTTTACAATTAAGTTCTATAAGTTTTAAAAGAGTTTTCCGTTAATCCTATCTGTTAGTCAAAACAATTTTCCGTTAGTTAACTCTTAAAATCAAACTTTTTTTTTACATTTCAATCCTAAAACTATTAAAAAAAATGTATTTGTGATATTTTACATAAATAATATTTTTTTATTTTTATTTTTGACTTCTTTTATTATTTAACCTTCATAATAACTATATAATTCACTAAAATAATTTTTTTAAAAAATAAAAATAATATTTTTCTTAAACTATTTTTTATATTGGTAATGATAAATAAAAATAATTAAATATTCTTAATTATTTTAAAATATATAATTTCAATTAATATATCATAAATGAATAAATATTTTTTATAAGAAAAAGCTCATCTAGTTTTATCAATATTATGATTTGTGTTAGATTTCAAAAAGCTCGTCTATTTTATCTTAATTTTATTTTATTTTATATAAAAAATAAAATTATTAATTAAAATATATTATTCTTAATATTTTTTTGTAAAATAACCTAATTTAAAGAAATATTTATAAAATATAACATAAATTATAACATTGACAAAACTAATTGAGTTTATCTAAGTATAAAAAAAAATTTATTCATTTAAGATATATTAATTAAAATTTATATTTAAAAACAATTAAAAACAATTAATTAATTTTATTTATCATTGTTAATAAAATAATAATCTAAGAAATTATTTTAGTGAGTTATATATAGTTATTATAAAAGTTAAATAATAGAATAAGTCATAAATAAATAAATAAAAATATTATTTATGTAAAATATCAAAATGATATATTTCTAATAGTTTTAGGACTAAGATGAAAAAAAAAGTTTGATTTTAAGGGTTGACTAATGAAAAATTGCTTTGACTAGCGGATAGGATTAATGGAAGCCTTTTTAAAACTTATAGAACTTGATTATAAAAAAATTCGTATAGGACTTAATTGTAAGAACGATATAACTTATATGACTAACATTGTTTTTATTCCTATATATATACACATCAATGGTTATGATTAAATAAGTATTAATCTGACGATTATAATTTTATGTGTATATATATATATATATATACACATTTCTTAATTTTAGTTATTTTTTTTCAACCTTTAAATTTTAATTTTGAACCATTTTTACCTTTAAATTTGTATTTTTGAATCCAATTTAACTCATCCACTATTAAAATGGACAAACATTTAATTTCAAATAATTTTAAATATATAAAATGCTAAAAATTATTTTCAAAATAATTAAAATAAATTTAAAATTAATATGAAAAATTAGGAATTTTTTCAATTATATTATCACTTTTGATTAAATACTATTTTAGCCCATCTAACTATTTTTTTTTGTATCTATATTAATATTTATTTATAAAATATGCTGATTTTATGTATTGTTGGGTTAAATAGATTTAAAATAAAAATTTAAAAGTCAATTAAAAAAATAAAAATTGAGCGGTGCCAAATGTTAATAGTGTAAAGTTCAGGGGTAAAATAATGCATTTGGCCTATATACATATTGTGTATGAATTAAGTAGGGCATATCCTTTTGTCCTTAGGCCGGTCATAATTAGATATATAATATAACTTTAGGTAGTGATGTTACCTAACTTATTAAATTTGTGGTGCTTGCATTCTTGCCAATTTCATTGGTGGAAGGCAGTTCCATTAGTCCTTGGAATTGTCAAGTACTAATCATCATCATTGTGGATTACTAGTTGACATTAGATAGACACATAATCCAAACCCTACCAAATTACATGTGAAAAGATCTAATTATAGTACATTTTTTTAGTAATGGGT
>CATIWK010215094.1:0-29310 GCA_949634005.1 Mallotus japonicus
ACTTTTATTTATGAAAATGAAATATTTATGAATTGCATATGAGTATTTATGTTATATTGAGGAGATACTTATGCATTGTGACTTTAAGTTTGGTGTTTTAAATGTTTTAAATTCGCGAAAAATTTTCAAGGCTTACTATGGGTTTCGGATATTTTAAGTATTCCCATTTCCTAGTGCCGGTCACGGACCTATAGGGTCGGGTCGTGACAGGAATAAGGTTTGAGTTCGAGAAAGTTCAAGTTGGTCAGAAATGACCTTTTTTTGGCAATTTAGTCCAAAACTTATAGTTAATGTATCAATTAAACCCATTTTTTTACAACTTAGGAGCATGTAACACACATCCTAATTAAACACTAAAAGAAATTAAAAATGGTTATTTCTTCTTCTTCCTTTCGTTAACTATTACCCCCAATTCCAAACCCATCATTTCTCTCAATTCAATCACTTCAAACCCACAAAATCCATAACCAAACATAGAAAATAAGAAAAAAGACTCAATATTTAGCATCAAATAAGTAATTTTTTAAGAAAAAGACTCGATCTTTAACATCAAAAACAAATCTTTCTATGTTTCTTTATATAGAAAAAGAATAATTTTTTACTTGAAAAGATGGCTTCTTCACTTGCTCCAACTATAATTTTTATTTGCTCATTATTTAAATGACTATCATCTGAAGAAGAGGAAGAAGAAGAGGCTAGTGGTGGCAGTGTTGGTGATGATCTGTGTGGCGGAGGGGGCGAATGGTATTGGTGATGAAGTATTACTATTAAGAGGTAAGGGTGGAAATGAACCTTTAGATTGCGGGGGCGGAGGTGGTGAAGACAAAGTACTATTTGGTGGAGGTGATGCATTTGATGGTAGGAGAGAAGCTGTATTGGGTGGAGGTGCAGGTGGTGAAGATTTGGGAGATGATGAATTTGATGATGATAAAGGTGGAGAGTTGTCATCTGGTGACACAACAGTAGAATTATTAGGGGATGAAGACATTTTTAGTTTATTATGTCATGAAGCACTTCCAGCCAACAAAGGTTATGTATGTTTGCAAAGAAGCCACTAAGAAGGAGAAGGCAATGAATTGAAACGATGCAGAGAGATAAGGGATCAAAAGTGATCGAGAGAGAGCTTAAAGCGCCTTTTAATTTGTATTTGTTGCTGCTGTTGCGTGTCTTCCAATTTGTATTTGTTGTTGCTGCTCTTGTCGTCATGGCATCCACTAGCGACTTCCCTTCAATGACCGCCTTCTGATTAGCAAGCACTTCCAGTTCCTGCTTATTATTTCAGTGAATTAAGTATTAGATGTTGATCGGTTATGAGGAAAATGTGTTAAGATTGTTCACAAAGTATGACGGCTTTGATTTTCATTCAATAATCCAGAAAATGGCGCAGAATGCTGCAGCTAGACATGTTATTGGCCTAGTTTTTACGAAATGCTTGATTGGCGAGGGCGGCTCTGTTGGTATTTTGGTAGGCGGCTAGGATTATGGGGATGAAGGGGATAGTGATCTTGTTCTTGATACTGTGGCTATATGACCTTGGCTCTATCAGGCTGCTGGGGATACTCATCTTGATGTTGTGGTATAGTAGGCTGCAGATGGCGATGATATTCAACTGGATGCTGTGTTGGATGCACCCATGGACTCTGGAATTTTATTGTTTTTATTATTCTAATTTGATGATAATATTTATATATTAACTATTTCTTAATTAAGTTCATGCACTTTTCATTTCTGGTGTATTGCACGCTCCATCAAAAGACAAAAAGTGGATTTAAATGATCCATTTTAGGCAAGAATTGGGCTGAATTGTCAAAAAATGTCATTTTGGGACAAACTGAACTCTTGCGAAAAGTTAAAGGGCTAAATTGGACTTTATTCCTTATTTTAGTTGTTGTATGAACTGAACTAGCAGCCATTTATCAACTCAATTGATGCATTAAACAAGTATCAGCATAAGCAAAAAGAAAATGTGATAAATCTTTTACATGGCAACACACGTGTTTTTAAAATTAAAAACATTTTGTGTTTATTTATATTTATTTACCATAATGACTATACTCTTAACTTCTTTAGTCTAAATCAACCTTTCTTACTAATCAGTTTTGTTGTTATTCATGAAATTATGAAGTCAAAGGTTCTCAAAGTATTTCTCTTTTTTATTATTTTTATATAATTTTTATTATCAAACTAGTTTAGCACCCGCGTGATATATAGATTATATATATATAAATTAATAATTAATATAAAAATTAAAATATTATAATTAATAAAATAAAGGATCACAAAATATAAAATAATGACTCATTAAGGTAATATTTAGTGCAAATAAATTATTAAAATTAGAAATATAATTAAGAAAAATGCCAATTTAAAAAATTAAAATAAAAATTAAAAATATAGTACATGACAAAAAAAAAGCTGCAGTAATTTAATAAAGAAAAATAAAAATTTCAAAATAATTTATCATATTTATGAGTACTTTTTTCTTTTTATTTTTCACCATAATTAACCACAGGAAAACTTCACAATCGACCACGCTCACAATCTATAAAATGCTTTCTATAACTACGAGCTAATTTATACCGTCAAACCTATCTCTTCTATTGCCTAATTTATAATTCAATTTTTTTCGTCGAAAATAAAAAAGTGATCTAATATCAACTATAACTACTTTAATAATTTCATAACTGTTTTCTTACAAGTTAAAAAAATAATGTGAAAATGATCACTTTAAATTTAGTTCATATTTATAGAGGTATAAAAAATACAAAAACTTAATAAAATAAAATTATGACTTAAAATAAAATTTATTTGTCTAAAATTCTACAATACCTCCAAGGTATCCCTACCGTTAAAAACAAAAAAAAAAATTACCGACAATAATAGGTTAACCAGTAAATATTTATAACAACTAAACGCCAACACAGTTTAAAAAAAAGTTCACTATTCATAAAAAATAAGGTTCACCTAATATTTTTAAACACTTTCCAAACTTTTTTTTTTAAATCTGAAAGTTTTATTAAACAAAAATCCTATTCTTTGAAAATTTTTATAATTGTATCATCACTTTTAATCCTGCTTTTTCAAATGTTCCACCTAATGTTAAGGAGTAGAGCTAATAAATCTTCTTGACCTGAAACCAAGGCTTGGATACTCATCCACCAATCTAATAATGTAAGGTTTTATGGTATTATAGGAGTGTAAAAAAGGGGAGAGGCTAGCAATGTAGCTTTAGCATGGTCACATTGGAATATCAGGTGGAAGGTATCCTCAAAGGCTAAATTGCAAATTCTGAAGTATTAACCATTTTCTTAATTTTTAAGTTCTTTTGGGTTAGAAGACTGTTTGATAAAGCTTGCCACTAGAAAACTTTGATTTTTGGGGCTGTATTTGCTTTCCAAAGAACTTTTTAAGCTCTATCTTCGTACTGGGGAGTAGGGTTATTGCTGGTAATGTCTTTGTTCGAGAGGAAGTGATAGGTTGACCTAACTGATATGCAACCTTTTCTATCAAAGTGCCATATTAATTTATCTTTTGCCTTCTACATTCCTAGTAGGATTTTTAGTATACTATTAGTGTCCTGCTGGTTGAAAAGTAACTGAATAAACTCTACATTCCACATTCTTTAGTTAGTGATACCCTACATTCATATTCCTATTTCAACAAGGATACTTGTCCATCAAGCAAAGGGAAATATGCCTAATTAAGGAGTTCCAAATAGGAAAAGGTATTCTCTCCTAATCAAGGGTTATCCTACAAGACTAAGGAATTCTATTCCTAAGAGGTTTATGTCTAATCTCTCTGTATAAATACATCTCATGTCATTCATTCAATCACATTCTCATAGTATACACATTCTACATCCAGACTACATCATTCCATCATCACCTCATCATACACTCATTCTACTCAATTCTACTTTCCTTGCTTTATTATTATTTCTCTATACGAGTACTGACTTAATCTTCAGAGTGTCTATGGGGGAAACCCCGCCCTTTCACTCGGCTTTCTTGTCGATGCAGGTTTCACAAGACAAGAATACGATTTGGAGTTATCAAGTGGCGCCGTCTGTGGGAAGCCTAGCTCGTCTTCTTCAAAAGCTAGGCATAACCGAATTAAATTCCGAATTATCATTATTTGTTGAAATCTAGCTCAACAACTCAAACATCCAGCAAAACCTGCCCTTTTCCCAAGACATATCCATACTCGTCAAGGAAGAATCAGTTTATTGGCAGGCGGCCCGTTCATCCAACAAGATGATTTCCTTGAAGAAGCGCAGGTGGTCAATGGATCTGAAAAATATGACTGGATATTTAGAGAAGATAGCAAATTTAGAGAATTCATTATAGATTGATCTTTAGTTTAGGATAAAATAAATTCTATGTTGCCAAGATTACATTGACTTGAGCAACAAGAAAAAGAAGATGACAGACGTTGTTTATTTTATTATGCTTGGGATAGCCTGAAAACGGAAGGCAAACCTTTGGGCATAAAAACAACACATCCTGCAAAGAGTAGAGACAAGCCTAATGAGGTCATTATTTGAAAAACTTTATTCTAACTGAATAATCATCAAAGAGGCAAAAAGAGGAGAGGACTTAGCTATTCTCTGCGTCCCAGCCCACAAAATTCAGATATATATACATAAATATATATAGAAGAAGGTTTCGTTGTAATAGTGGTGCACCATGGAGGTTCCGTCTCCACCACATCTTTAAATTGCTCGGCAACATCCAAAAAGTTTTTTAATCGAAGAGCTATTCGAAAACATGCAAGGACCATTAAAATGCCAACTTAAGAGAGAGAGATACACTGTGAAGGTCACGTTCATCAACGACATGCTACATCAATCGAATTACAGTCACTTGAAGAAAGGTTATGTTTACTCGAGAAAAATAGATTGTTGAAATTAACATATCAAGAACGGTTTGAAACTTGGACCAAGAGAAGCACGAAGTTCGGATTAAGAAGAGCTTTAAGTTCAAATGAAGATATAGGTGTATAAAGTTCCAACATTAACCAAAAGGTGGAAGCATGAAAGAACCTGAACTTTCAGACCTGTTAATAAAGTTATGTCTTCAGATTTTCGCTACAAGAAAATATAGAAAAATCAACAGCGATCGTAAAAGAATAACTGATCAAAATCTAAGAGAGTTTGAAACTGATCAAGAGAGTTTTAAGTGGGCATCAACAGCGATCAAAATATATCTTTATTTTACAATAATAGCTACCTTAGCAAGTCAGACGTGAAGCAGACCATAGGACTCGTCAAGAGAATTAATTCAATTACTGATCGTACAAGAATGAGCTGCAACAACTCCCAAAATGAGAATTCAAGACAAACGGTAAGAAAATTACATCGAGCCCCAAAGCTAGCAAACTAAGAGAAGCTTAGAACAGGAGAAGTCTAGAAAGCAGGCATCACTTGCTCGTCTGCGGTGGCATTCAGTTCAAAAAAAATATCAAGCTCAGGAGAATCCGAGTGATGCAAGCTCTGGCAATTTCATCATTCAGACTATTCCAGTCCTTCTTGTAGCAGTCAACATCGTATTTTCATTGTTAGCCAAGCCGTTGCGATTATCTACAAGAAACTCCATGGGCATTTGTGAACAGTCACCCAGAAATCCTGGGCATATCATATTGAGTTTCAAGTTCCTGAGAATCCAAACTACTATTGGTGTTATTCAATCAGATTTTTGTATACCTTCTCAAGACCGAAAGTTGAACATGTCATTAAAAATTTACTCAAATTACTTCAACAGCATCCAGGATGGTTCAAACTGAAGCACAAAGCATGGCTCCTTGAAAATAAGAATTTGGCGGTGTGGCTACAAATTTGGAATTGACTTTGTGGCGATGAATAAAAACTGAAGAGTTCAACGAATACAACTTCGAAATGCGATTACCGCGTGAATTTAGCATCAAGCAATTGAAGCAACCAAAGAAAAATAATAGACACTGCATGAAGTCTTACGCAGTTCAAATTCCATGCTAGAATGCCCATTCATTCACAGAGCATCCACCAAACACCAAGGTCATTCTCAGTTTTTAACAAAGACTCGGTACCAAAGACCAAGCATTGACTCCTATCGAGCATCGAACAAGCACCAAACATATGTACTTAGTGATATCTCCATTATGGAATTTCTGAGTCTTGGTTGTCAATAGAACCAAGAACTCTCGCGGGAATTAAGCAGATAGTCAGAATATTCAGTGGTATAAAGAGATATCGAGCATCGAAGCATTAAGCATTCATCGATCACCGAGCATTCATCGAGAACACCAAATAACGCAACCATCCTCAACATCAAGATCCTAAGCCAAGCAAGGGTCAGAACATCATTAGGGACTCAGCTACAGCTATTATCGATCCATTTATTATAGATTGCATAATTTTATTGATATAGCACACCTTTAAGTTCACTCGGAAATACATGCCAGCCGGGCAAAGATCATCAAGCAGCAACCACAAAGAATGCCGCCTAGCTTTTAACATTAATCTGAGCTTTGCAAGTGCGAGCACATCCGGTGATGGTTTTACAAAATTTCTGAATGAAATATCACTAAGTCTGAGCCTAAAAGAACATCTACTGAGCCTTCGACTCAAAATGCTGAGGCCATTATATCTATAGACTTTAATCTTCTGACCTGGAACGTGCAAAAATAAGAGATGATGATGCTACTCAGCAAGGATCAATTCAAAATAAGATAAAATGTTGAAGATGCACGCTCATAAAATGATTACACTATTACCCATGATATTTGTATATCTACTTGAACACTAAAGACTCATCCATAAACTTATTCATATATGCACACTTATAAAAATGAAAATGCACCATATTATAGATTTGTGCATAGAAATTTGAAAAACATGTGCTGATCATGTTAGCATATCTAATCTGACCATTAATTGCTAAGGGAGGTCAAGCAATCCCAAGATTCTCATTCTTTTGTTGTTTATTATTACAGTTAAACAATACAAGTATAGAGGCTACTTTGAGCACCTCAATATCAATACTCAGCATTGTCAATGATTAAGCCGTTTTGAGAGCAAAGCTGAGACTTCATACTTGCATGTACCTATTCATTCACCGAGCATCCACCAAGCCTGAGATACCGAGTATCACATGCACCCATTTGCAAATTTAATGAAGTCAAAGGCGCCCAGCAGTCAAAGTCCTATGATTTTTTATTTACTATGATCATGGCACCCGTTTGAGGCTCGGATATTCAACAAATATGTTATCAAATGTCCATATTACTTCTGTAAAAAGGGTAGGACATCACCTACAAATTATCAACAAAATTGCGTAACTACATATGAACATAAATATTCGTGACACCAAAGGCGGGACAAGAATACCACAAAAGCAGATCCTTGTTCATGAAAATTTCAGAGAATATTCAACAAGGGAAATTCAAGAAGAGAGTCAACTATATCCACTACACAGCCGAATACATTAAGTGCAATTCCAAGATAACCTAGCCAGCATCACACAATATTCCTCTATTCTAAAAGCGGTGCAACCTTGGCTTGCCACCTAAACTACAAATGCTCATCTCATAACTCATATTGGGCAAACCCAAATTTGGTATTTCAAAAGCCCACACTTAATCAATTACTAGCCTATATTATTAAGCTTAGCTAAAGAGCTCAAAATCACTACTAGGATTACAACATCCTTTCCTTTTGTAAAAGATACTACAAAAGGAGTGCTTGGCAAAATAAATATCAACATCATCAAAGATATTCGAACTCGACATCAATCATTATTCTGGCTAGACAGTTGTCATCAGCAAAGCTATAAAAATACAAATCCGAGCAAATTTGAAATACTTATCTAAATCTCAGGTCACTTTTCAGTATCGAACATCTCAAAGTCCAGTGACTGAAGCTAGCACCCTCAGGTCACTTTTCAGTATTGAGGTTTGATCTCGGGTCACTATGTTGCACCGAGCATCTTAAAGTCTAATATATATGGAAACTATCATCCTCGGGACGCCGAGCATTAAACTCCAACAACTGAAGCTGGTTCCCAGGTCGCTTTTTAGTACTGGGGTTAATCAACTCTAAGTTGGCACCCTCAAGTCACTTCGTTCACTGAGGCTCTAAGTCTTAGGTTGCTTTTTAGTACTGAGCATTAAACTTCAGCAACTGAAGCTGGTTCCTAAGTCACTTTTCAGTACTGGGGTTAATAAACTCAAAGTAGGCACCCTCAGGTCACTTCGTTCATTGAGGTTCAAAATTCGGTTTGTTTCATAAACACAGAGCATCTATAAGTCCAGCTAGCATCCTTATATTGTTCTATTCAGATACTATGATTCTAAGACTTGGTATACCGAGCATCTCAATGATCTCTGACTGAGGCTGGCCACCTCATGTCATCTTTCAACAACAGAAGTGATTTTTCATCAAAGACATTATCTCATAAAACTCGGAATCATCAGATCATCAGTTGAGTTACAAGTTATCTTTCAGATTTATTCTCAAAAATTCAGAAATCTCGGACAATAATTTACAAGACATGCTTATTCAGCAATTCTAATTCAGATACATCACAATCTTCAAAATTCTCAGAATGCTTAAAATGTTCAGAATCTCAGAATCATATCTTAATCCTGAAATCTCGAACATAAATATCCGAATAGACTTTCAGGGCGGACTCTTGATACCCCACATTCATATTCCTATTTCAACAAGGATACTTATCCATCAAGCAAAGGGAAATATGCCTAATTAAGGAGTTCCAAATAGGAAAAGGTATTCTCTCCTAATTAAAGGTTATCCTACAAGACTAAGGAATCCTATTCCTAAGAGGTTTATGTCTAATCTCTCTCTATAAATACATCTCATGACATCTCATGTCATTCATTCATTCATTCAAACACATTCTCATATTATACACATTCTCATATTATACACATTCTACATCAAGACTACATCATTCCATCATCACCTCATCATACACTCATTCTACTCTATTATACTTTCCTTGCTTTATTATGAGTACTGACTTAATCTTCGGAGTGTCTATGGGGGAAACCCTACCCTTTCACCCAGCTTCCTTGTCGATGCAGGTTCCACAAGACAAGGATACGATTCGAAGTTATCGGTTAGGAAGCATTAAGTCTGTTACTAGGAATATAGATCTGTCAACATGTCTTTGTGAACTCACTCTAAAGTTATTAGCTTCAGGGGTCTAGGCTTCATCCCATATTCTAATGCTCTTTCCACTCCTCATATTGAACTTAAATCCTTTAATAATATGATCTCTAATAAGAATTAAACTAGACCAAGCCCAAGGTGGTCTATTCCCTTTTTTTTTTTTTTTTTTTTTTTTGCATTTAAGAATGTTGTATGAGGGAAGTAGACACTTTTTAATATTTTAACCCATAAGCTATTCTCATTTTGGAGTAGTCTCTAAACTTTTTTAGCCAATAATGCAATGTTGAACAGTTCCAAGTTCTTAAATACTAGACCTCCCTTGAACTTTGACTTAATTAGGATTTTCCATTTGGACAGATGTAAAGTTTTCTTTAAAGGATCCTTGCTCCACCAAAATCTTTGTTGACCCTTTGCATGATCAATGTCATTATCAATCTCAATTCAACCTTTGTTTTGACTTTAACAATAAATTTTGAATCACTAACGCTTTGTATTCAAGTGTGTTTATAAGCTTAGGTACGCAATTATGCTCAACAATATCTAAGATAAACGACCGAACTTTAGATCATATTTGAGGACATTTGAAACATATTTGAAGCCTTCAAAACCCCTATACATGTCCTCTAAAGCATGGAAAGTGAACTAAGTGTAAAGGAGTGCGTGCAGAGGCAAAACGAAGTTCTCGTGATGCCAGCCTACGCTCATGATCTTAAGGGTACCCTCACAATCCCGAGTGTACCCTTATGATCCCGAGGTAGGACTGAGCAGAAACTGGTCAGCCTGAAATTTTCGCCCCGGTCCAGCCCAAAAAGATGATCTAGCTCGATTGAAGGCAAGTGGAAGAGGGCGGGTCGGGTGAAACGGATGGAACTCCAGCGGATAGCGGCGTTCGGGGTTGGGTTTTTATTACCTGAACCATCCAAATACCCGATTTTATAATACCTAAATGACGTCGATATATATATATAACCTTAAACCTAATCCTGCATTTCTCTCCTCACTCTAGCCGTCGCTCTCTGTGTTTTTTCTCAAATCTCTCGACCTCCTCTCCTTTTTTAACCCTAAATCCCTAATCTCCTTTAATCTAAACCCTCTCCTTCAACCTAAATCCTCTCCTTCTTCACTCTTTAATCACTCTTTCAGTGATTTTGACTCGCCTTCTCTCCTTTTTATTGTGCTCTGAGCCTCTCTAAATGAAGTCTCTTTTCCAACGGTCTAAATCCACTCAAAATCTTTTGTGTTTGTAGTGACAAAACAAATATGAGGTAGATCTGTAGCATGCATGACTTGATTTCTTAATTTTTAAGCATGCATGTTCAAAAAATATAAAGATCTATAAAAATATGAGGTGAGATCTGTAAAAATATTGTTGGATTTTTTTTTTCTTTAATTTTTTGTATATCTAATTTGCTTCTTAATATTTTTTTTTTGTATATAAGTTGATGTGGTGGAAGTTCCTTGCAATAAAAGAGGTGGAAGCTTTCGATCTATTCTGATCTGAACTTGATCTATCCCGATTTGAGCTTATCTGTCCAGATCTCCTTGCTTTTCTATCACTAAACTGATTTTGTAAAAAATTTAAGGTATTAGTTGGATTCTTTTGAATTTTTGTTTGAAAAAGTGTTTGTTAATGTGTTTATTTTGATTATGTTGACTATTGAGTATACTACAAGAAAAATGATCTATAATGACATTTTTTTAGTGACATTTTCTACAATTGTCACTTAAGAGAGTAAAATTGTAATAATGCAACATTATTCATAAATGTCACAATATGTTATATATAACATGACATTTCTTTCGATATTGAGCGACATTTGTCATAAATGTGATTTTTATATTTATTTTGCCACATTTTTTTTAGTATTATCTGACATTCATATTAAATGTTTTTTTTTCTTTTTATTATTGTATCTTTTAAGCATCTTTAAATTCTAAGGTGGTAAAAAAAATATAATTTAAAAATATAAAAAATTAAATATTAAATTATATTAATATAAATTAATATAATAATTAAAATAATAATTATTTTTCTTGTTATATATATATATATATATAGCCCATCCTAAAATTTATTGATATTTAAAATAATAGAAATAAATGTATAATTTCCTTTTGGGATAACGACTTTTTTAGTCCTAAAAGTATAGTGGTTTTAACAAATTAGTGCTAAAAGAAAATTCCTTCACAGACGAGTCCTTAAAATTTTTAAAATTATTCCCGTTGATCCTAGTCCATTATATCGGACGGAAATCGCTGAGCTGGACAAAATGACCCCACTCAACTTCCTACTTTACCTGCCACATAAGCACACCCAATGCCACATTAAAGCCACATCATTTTCTTCTTCTTCACTCTTCTTCTCTGCTATTTTTGCATTTGTAAATGCATGCAGTTGCTTCAATTTGCTAAATAGGCAATGCCACTAAATGGTTTTGAGTTGTTTTTGACCTTAAAAAACCCGACTAAATTCCATCAAATCAAAGCCAACAAACCACCCGACCACTTGTTGTTCCAAGGAGAAAAAAAGATGTGTTTTGTGAAATCATACAGAGTGGTTGTGATCAAGATGTTTATCATGAAGAAGAAGCACCACTTTTGGAGAAACATCATAATAACCACAACAAACATTCTATTAAACAGAACCAAACATGGTAAAAAAAATATATAAATGTGCACCATAATAGAGAATATTATGAAAACCACATGTTTATCAAGAAACTGAGAGAAACAAGATAGGAAAGATAGGTGTTTTTGTCTTCCTTTTTTCACATGAGCAAGAATAATAGAAAAGAAAGATAAAAGCTCAAGTACTTAACATTGAACAGAAGAAAAAAATAATAATTGCAATTTCTATCAGGAAAATGCATCTTTCAAACTCCAAACCAATGAAGAAATTAAGGCCACAGAATATGCATATGCTTCAAAGAACCAAAAAACTGATAAGGTTCCAAATAAAAGATCTTCATAAGCAAGTAGAAGCTACTGCTCGTCTTCTCTTTTGCTTCTCTAAAGTTCCCCTGCATTATTTCTATATTTGCATATGAGAATGATGAAGATTTTCAGGAACACTTGCCTATGCTTTTTCATGTCATATTTGAGGTTATTTCACTTATCACAGTGCACTCATGCGACTCTATATTTGGAGATACAGAAACAAGGCTCCTTATGCATATCACAGGCCTATTTCTTTGGCTCTGCTTGCAGCTCTACACGGATTCAACAGTAGCACCTGCGTCGCCACTCCACCAGCAATGGTAGAAGGCTTGCTTTGTGGTAAACAACATTGCACTTTGGTGTCGAGCAAAATCACTAGATGAATTAGCCAATGTTTTTGGCTTATGCTCGAGGAGAGATCAAAAGTGTAGAAATCTCCTTGTTTGTGTCCCACCTCTATTATACAACGAATGGTTTCCAAAGCACTCAGCTTTGGCTTTTAGGCACTTACTACGACTATTGGAGAAAGGACCAGTGGAGTATCAGTGTGTGAGCTCATGCTCAAAGCTTTGCTCCAGCACACTCCCATAGATACTTCCCAAAGCCCATATATGCATGCAAAATGGATAAGGTTTGCAACATACTTTCAAAGAATGAAATTTTCTATGTATCAAGCCCTTCCTCCAAAATAATCAAGTGTTCCAATCTTGGTGGTCGACTTTTTTTGTGAGGGGCATAGAAGCAAGCCATCATAACCCGAGTAGCTGAAACAAAACTTATGTCTTAATATCTGAAAATCAGAAGAGGTAATACAGCTTTATCATGGCGGCAATGTTGCTGCTGTTGATAAGCTGAAAGACATCTCTAATGGCTTGTCGTCTCATGACTTTGAACCAAGCTCTGTTTGTTTGGCAAAAATGGTTTAGAACTTCATCAAAGGTAGCAACGAGAAGCAATCATCCTCAACTGCTTTGAGGTGTAGCTGGAATCGCTGCAATTGCTTCAACGGAAATTGTACTGACAGCTATGAAGATGAATTCGACCCATTTGGCGATTCTTCTAATAATGTTAATTGAATCTTATGTTGTTCTTGACAAACCTACTGGTACATCAGTATATGATTGATTTATTAAGCAAAAGTTTAATAAAGAGAAGAAGAAGAAGAAGAAGAAGAAGAAGAAGAAGAAAAAGAGGAAGAAAATGATGTGGCTTTGATGTGACATTGGGTGTGCTTATATGGCAGGTAAAGTAGGAAGTTGAGTGGGCTACTTTTTTGACTAATTAACAGAAATAACCTCAATTTTTTAGAAATTATGTGCATGCCCTTTCTATTTACACGCAGGTTCTTTTTTTCATTTTTCTTTCGTTTTTGCCCGTATTAGATACATGTGTAATTAAAATATTTTATCAATTTAATTTTTCAGCATACAAATTAATTATTTTAATATCTGAACTTACTAAAAGCATTGCTCCTAAAATATTTTTTTTATCTAATTTAAATTTTTTTTAGGGAATCTAATTTAAATGCTTAAATAGTTTTATTTCAACATATAAAAAAATATATACACAATTCAAATAAAATAAAAAACTATTGATAAATTTTATTTTTAATAAATTTAAGCATTTAAATGGTAATTTTTTTAAGTTTAAGAAGTAAATTGACAAAAAACAATTAAGTATAAGAATTGCGTATGTATTAAATCAAATAGATACATCAAATTTTGTTTTTATTTTACCTTGGATACTAATGATGAAATATTTGGTACTAATTATTTATTTAAATTTTTTTATTAAATTTGGATGAATTGTATGGTTACTATAAAAAATAAAGAGGTTGCCAAACAATTGATAAGAAAAAGCAATATGTTATTTCATGTTCAGAGTGATATATATATATATATATATATATATATATAGCCTATATAATATAGGCATAGGCATAATACATACATTGCCCTCTGTACTTGTCAATTTTTGTCAGTTTGACACCTTAACTTATAGTTTTGCCATTTTAACACCTGAATTTGGCTAAAATGCACTAGTTCACACTAATATGATGACATAATGCATCTACCACCCCTTGTACTTGTAACTTTTTGTCAGTTTGACACTTCTACTTGTAGTTTTTGGTCAGTCAAACCTTTATGATGTGGCACATGTTGATTCGTTATTCCATGCCACGTGTGCTAACATGGGTTTGAAAATTGCATTTTGGCCAAATTCAGGTGTCAAAATGGCAAAACTATAAGTTGAGGTGTCAAACTGACAAAAGGTGACAAATACATGAGCCATGTATGTATTAAGCCATATAAATATATACAACAATGTTGATTAAAAGTGGATGGAATGCTTCACAGTAATTTATGAATAGTTATTTTAAGGAATAAGGTTCGAGTTCGAGAAAGTTTAAGTTGGTCAGAAATGACCTTTTTTGGCAATTTAGTCCAAAACTTGTAGTTAATGTATCAATTAAACCCATTTTTTTTACAACTTAGGAGCGTGTTACACACATCCTAATTAAACACTAAAAAAAATTAAAAATGGTTATTCCTTCTTCTTCCTTTCGTTAACTGTTACCCCCAATTCCAAACCCATCATTTCTCTTAATTCAATCACTTCAAACCCACAAAATCCATAACCAAACATAGAAAAAAAGAAAAAAAGACTCAATCTTTAGCATCAAACAAGTAATTTTTTAAGAAAAAGACTCGATCTTTAACATCAAAAATAAATCTTTCTCTGTTTCTTTATATAGAAAAAGAACAAATTTTTACTTGCAAAGATGGCTCTTTCACTTGCTCCAACTATAATTTTTATTTGCTCATTATTTAAACGACTATCATCTGAAGAAGAGGAAGAAGAAGAAGCTAGTGGTGGCGGTGTTGGTGATGATCTGTGTGGCGGAGGGGACGAATGGTGTTGGTAATGAAGTATTACTGTTAAGAGGTGAGGGTGGAGATGAACCTTTAGACTGCGGGGGTGGAGGTGGTGAAGACAAAGTACTATTTGGTGGAGGTAATGCATTTGATGGTGGGAGAGATGCTGTATTGGGTGGAGGTGCAGGTGGTGAAGATGTGATGAAATAATTATTTAAGATAATAGCTAACTCCAAGATAACAATTCAAAGATGGCAAGTAGCATTAAATTTTATAACTTAACATATATGTACATAATAAGGTGTCCTTCACTTGCATAACAACAACCATAATATGAAATACAAGAGTACGAGTTCTACAGTAATATAAGAAAAATACAAGAACATTGAATAGCATTGATAACCCTCTCTCAAAGTCTCGATCTAAGACTGGATATGAATCCTTGGGCGTACACATCTCTGATCTAGCCTAACGGTCACTCTCATACACCCATCTTAGGAGCAAAAAGATCAATTATAGAACAGGAAGTATAGCTTGGCCATATCAAAATGACAAAAAGGAGATGTGCCAAGCTAACTCAAATCTTGTAACACCCTAGTTCTTTACTATTTAAATATCCCAAGTCTTTGTTTAGCATATTAACATAACCATATCATGGTTAAACAAAGTCAACATTTTATTTATACACATATAAGATTATAACATTTTTATTCATATAATACATATGAGCTATATTTACAAATAATACAAAATATATCCCCTTATCAAATGTATGCTTATGTTACAAGGAGAGATAGAGTGAGGGTTTAGCCGGTGACCTTTGCTCCATACTTTATTTATTTATGCTATATGCTTCCAAATAGTCATACTTTAACCTTCACTATCTAGAAAAATAATTGCGATTTGGTGAGTCGTGACTTAATGAATATAAATATCAATTAAATTATAAAGGCACAAAAAGCAAATAATTGATATCAAACCACAATACAAATATGATTTATTCAAATGCAAGTGCTAATGTATTATTCATTGATTTTGTTGTGGCTTGGCAAGACAAATATTGCTCTTGGGATCCATGTGAAACAATTGCCATTTGATTTTGTTGGCCAGCATATAACATGTGAATCATGTGATTTTCTTTGATCATTTGCATTTGCCAAGTGATTTGCAAATATTTGCCAAGCCGGTCACAACATCACTTTTTTTCCGTATGCAAGAGCTCACATGTAAATTTGCATTTAACTTATAAACACTTATATATAGCCATAATCAATCAATAAACAAGCCATATACATTTGAATAATTAAAAGAATATTCACATTAGTCACACAATTTCACCTGAGAACTCAATCAATATTTATACTCACCTCTTTAGATAACTAACACTTTATGGATGATTTGTGTCACCCTCTCGAGCTTCAGCAATATCTTGAGATCCTAAAATATGACATATATTTGATTAAAATATACCTACAATTAGTGTTTATGTTCAGTATACAATTAGGATATATTCTTTATATATGTAAACCTAACATTTATGCATATTTCTTTCTTGTTAGGCAGCTTGACCTTACCAGACCTGAGAGTGAATAACTTTCACCACACAACTCCAAATTATTTGATTCAATTTTTTTATAAAACTAGACACATAGGGCTATAACATGTCCAAAAATAAGCTCAATATATATGCTATACACAATAAATGGTGAATTTTTGAATTCAGACATGTGTTCTGCACAAGGACAGTTTGAGCAAGTCTATTCAGTTTATAATTCGTTAAGTTATACAAGTCCAACTGCAAAACCCTTTTTCAAGAACTTCACTAACATATAAAGGAACAAATTTCTTGTTTTAAACTTCATCTAATTCAGCCTCTAAGGTCCTTATATTAATTGGGAAAAACCGAACTGCTTGCAGACATAAGTAAGCAGAGTCAGTCCCACTCCAATTACAATTTCTCATTACAAACAAATTATTTCACAAAACTGCATCATATGATTTTAGATTACATATAAAGGAAAAAAAACTCATGCTTATCACTGTGTCTAATTCAGTCTCTAACATCCTCAAAATAATTAATCAACATCAGGCGGCCTGCTGGAACTGCTACCCGAATCATTCCCAAATAAACTTTCATAGAATTTCACATACTTGTTATTTCACAAAACCCTTTTATAGAGCTGAAGATGAGCATAAATCTACAAGTTTTATATTTTGTGTTTCTCTTAATTATTCTTCTATGGCCATAACAACTAGAGTGCAAAATTCAGCTATAAACCATAATTTTTAGCATGGAGAATTATATTTATTATCAAAATCAATTAACCTATTTCCCCTTTTAATTCATCTTCAAAATCAATTTAACCTATTTCTCTTTTTAATTCTTTCTAATTTAACATGATCAGCATATTATGAAGAAGAATTATATAAGAAAATAAAATGAAATCACTTAACTTTACCAAATTAGAAAACCTTAGAATACTCCCCTCTTCTTCCTTCTTCTTCTTTTTCACTTTCTTTTTTTTTCTTTTCTTTCTTCTTATCTATATGTTCCAGCCTCATCCCCTTTTATTATATATATATATATTATGAAAAGATATCTATGGCTTAAGATAAGGAAGAAATGGAGATTTCTAGTCTCCTAATAAAACAAATCACATAATTATCCACTATATTATTTTACGAGGAAGTTTACCCGTGCTCCACCATGGGAAATGTTACAATTTTTAAATATTGAGAATAAAATGATAAAAATAATATAACAAAAAAAACTAAACATAATAGATTAAGTATCGAATATTGTAATGATATTTATTTATTAGAAGATTTAAAAAGCAGCAAAATGCAAACAGTTCATAGTAAGAAACATGAGTTTATTTTTTCTTAATTGATAAGCAGAAACTGCATTAATGTTCATCTGTGTTGGAATCATCAATCCTGAAAATATTAAATAAAAAAATTAGTTAATTGTAATCTTTTTTGTTTTAAAAAAAACTCGAAATATAATATAATGATCGGAACTTGTGCATGTTTTTTTGACAGGCGATTCATCTGGAAACAGATCCACCTGTAGCTGACCAATTATTATTGAAGTAACTGGTACCTCAACAGTCTGCGACTCTTCCGGTGAAACATCCATATGACTTCCACCACTGCCTGAAAAATCAAGTGATCTTTTTATTCAAATGCTAGAACGTTGTTTTTTTTTTTCTATAAAAAGAATCCATTATTATAATTTTCTTCAAGCAAAAAAAAAATGAATAATATGCATAGGCCTGACATGTTTTTTTTCTACTCCATGTTTTCCACATCTTTTAATTTCTTGATCAATAAAAGAACCGGTTGATTCAATAGTAAAAGAAATTATAACTCATTTTTTGTAAGCTGAATTTGAAGTTAAATAATATTAGTGCAAAAATCTATCTTAGGTGCCTTCTTCTTTTTTTCGGAAAAAGAAATGTAAGGGACATTAGTAGCAGTATTTTTTTATATTATTTGGCCTGAGAAGTAAATGCAGTGAAAGCAACAATATTTTAAAAAAATATGAATACTAAATTAAAAGGCATAATTTGTTCTTTTTATTACAGATATTTAATCCAATCTTGATACAACTTGTTTTATTTTTTTCTTTGTCAAATACAATCGTCTTTAGAGTAACTCCTTAGCAAGTTGATTTAAAAAAAATGGAACTGAACGGGCAAGCAGTCGGGGGAATTTAAGAAGAGGAAAAAAATAACAGCATTACAATGAAGAAGGTGCATAAAGTAAAGAAAAAATTCATAACAATATAAAAGCAATATAAACAGAAAAATAAAATGGAAAGAAATAAACTTGGATTAATAGTATGTTGTTTATGCATTTATAAAGCACCAAGAACTGGACATCCCTTAAAAGGAATTACATAGTAGTTCGGGTAGCCTGGTTTGTACACAAAAAGAAGCAAAAAAAAGCAAAAGGTGACAGCCTTCTAATAAACAGCATGTTGTTTCTACACAAAGGTAGCAAAATGTAAGGCAAGCAAAAAAGAACACAGCTGTTATAATCACTAAGAGAAAAGGAAAAAAAAAGCTAAGCAAGTAGCTAGTTGAACTATATAAGGTTTTTTGCAGCAGCTAAAGCTGATCTGAACAGAACTAAATGCAAAAAACAAATCATGCTGCAATTTTTTTTCCCCATTCCAACATATCAGGAGAAAAAAAAAAGAGTACCAGAAAATGTAAAGCGAGAAGGAAAACAGAAAACAGGAAGGCATGTTCAATGCAAACACAGAGCAAGCAGCACACGTTGGAAGGCGCATTTTTTTGTGAAAAGGTATAATCTGTTTTAGATGTTTGCAGAAATAGAATCAGCAGCAGGCCACAATTTAAAGCTGTATCGATCCTCAAAGCCCACAAAGAAAAGATGCATAAATGGAAAAATACATTAATATGCAGAAGCAGAAGTCTTTTTCGATCAAGCAGTTTTTTTTTTTTTGCAAAAAAAAAACAAAAAGAATGAAAAAAAAAGAATGAAAAAAAAAACATGACAGGTTATGAAGAATCAAAGCCAAGCAAGCAATACACCATACAATGAAGATAGACAGTAAAACAGAACAGCATAGGGGGGCATCCTAGGACGTAGAAAACTGATGCAAGTAGAAGGAAAAAAAAAAGCACAGAACAACTAGCAGCCAGAAAAGAAATGAACAAAGTGAGTCTGATGCAAAATGCTTTAAATTAATTTTGAAACAGCGAGAATTCCAAAAAGAACAAAAAATTAACAGAAAGATGAAATTAAGAAACAAACACAATTAAAGGAACAAAAACAGAAGTAGTTCTAAGACTTGAACATGCTGATCATGATTAAATTACAATTAAAGGACCAAAAACATAAGCTTAGGTAGACCACTATGTATTCAACCACTATTCTCATACTCTTGTGATCTAATCCTCTCCATGTCTCTCTATAGCTGTAGGAAAAAAAAAAGAAAATTAAGAACCAAGAGAAATTAAAGCAAAGAAAATAGAAATCTTTTGCATTGAGCGATGCAAAAAAACTTTTGTGGATCCTTGTGAGTAATGCACCACTTGTACTCCAATCCATCTGTTAAACATTTCTGTTTCTTTTCTGCACCACATAAGAAATGGGCCCCAGAAAAAACATCAAAAATTAATAAGAGAAAGAAAAAAACTTGCAAGGTTCTAACAAATATTGATTATAAATATAACTCCAAGAAACAACAATCCATCCTTTAGAAAATTTAATTAGGAAAAGAATAATTTTTTAGGAAAAACATAGAATTACATCCATTAAAATTAAATTAAAAGAATCCATAATTCAAGAGAAAATGTAAAGAAATTCAAGAAATAATTTGAACCCATTTATGAAAATCTAAAAACTTTCAAGGAAGAATAAAAAAATAAAAAATTACCAAGAGTGGAAGCCTGAGTCCTGAGAATTTCCAGTATCCATTGAGACTGTGAAAGAATTTTGAGCTGAAGAACATGTTTTTTTTTTTAGTTAATGATCACAAAACCACTTTTTAATAATTAAATATACAAATCTCTCTCTCTCTCTCTCTCTCTCTCTCTCTCTATATATATATATATAACCCACAAAATTGAACAAAAAAATAAATCTGAGATGAATTAAGAGAAAATCAGACATTCAATTTGACCTGGCTAATAAATCAACTAGAAAGGCATTTCTCATGAATTTCAAATTGACTAATAAATCAGCTTCAAATCTTTATGAAATCCTTATATCCATCAGCTCTTCATTTAATTCCTTGGCCTTTTTCACCCTGTCTTGTGGCTACTGCATTCCAACCACAACCACATAAATAAATAAGGTTCAATTTAAATATAACACTACATATAGATCGATTGATTGGATTTGTGGGTAAATTTCAATTGCAAATCAAATGAATTTTTCAATGAATTTGAAACCAAAAACAATGTAAAATTCAAAACCCACAAATCAAATCACTTTATATCCTAATCTACCAAAAAAAAAAAGAATCCATAAAAATCACAAAAGAAAAACCGAAAATACATTTCAGCCACCTTCCATTTGATCGAAGAGGAGCCATAAAAATCAAATCACTTTAGTGAATGAAATACATATTAATGGAACAAATAGAGAAAATGGTTAAATCGAAGAGGAGCCATGACCATGAAACATTATTATGGTTCAAAAAATCTAAGCCAAAAAAATGTTTTAAAATCTTATTTTAACACCAATTTAATTTTTAAAAAAAAAGAAAAAGTAATGCAAACAAATCATTCACAAAAAAGTAAGACATTAATCAGAAAAATAAGGAAAATAAAGAAACCATAGGAAATAAGAAAATCAAGAAACAGGATACATAGTCATTTCATCAAACAAAGTCATTTCATTAAACAACTAAACTGCAACGATAATGATAAAAATAGAAAAACAAAACCTGCCTAGTAAATCAGCCGCTTGTGTTGTTCATTTTAATCATTTCTCTCAATTGCCTTGCCTGTGGAGTACAGAGCTAACACAACCCCATCTGAAAAGCAACACAACATTAAATTCTTTTACATCAAACACCACACAATAACAATTTATTGAGCCTAAGTTAATCAAAACTCACTAACATGCTGCTCGAATCATAACATTAGAATTAAACGAGTAAAAAAGCAACCTTAACCCAGCCTGCATACTTATATCTTTTTTTCTTAATGTAGAAAAGCAAGAAAAACAAAGGGAAGAGGGTGAGATCTAAGAGAAGGCAATAGGAAGAAGAAAGAAGGGGGTGGCTGTAAAGAGTGTAAAATGAGGAGAATGTACGATTAGAAATTAGGGTTGTAAATGACCAAATTGATTTGCCCAGTCTACCCATGCAAACGACACCTTTTGTGTGCATATTAATGAGGGCAAAAATATAACTTCCAAATACGATGCCGTATTCAGTAAGGGTTATTGTTATGCTAAAGCAAAATAGGGTGGCATTTTTTGTGATTTTGCGGAAATAAAAGGGCGTAAACAATAAAGAAGGGACTGTGGCAATTTTGTAAATCGGGCAAAATCAAAGGAACATTTTGACACTGTAGATGAACAGTGAAATTCATTTTCAACTTTATATATATAAATAGATTATTATTATTATTATTATTATTATCATCATCATTATCGTTATCGTTATCGTTATCATTATTATTATTATTATTATTATTATTATTATCATCATCATCATCATCATTATCATTATTATTATCATTATTATTATTGTTATATTTTAACCAATTATCTAGGAAAATTCAAATCAATTCATGTAAACAAATCAACTAAATTCAATTCCTTACATATTTATTTATTGACTAAACTTTCAATTTTTATAATACTCCAAATACATCCTATATTACACATACTCAAGTATACCATTGCAATGCCCTTTGACAAATACAAAATAAATAAAAGAATGTGGAATTCACATAGTCAAATGGAATGATTTAAGATGTATATATTCAAGTGAATTATATACAAGACATGCAAATTTCAATGAAATGCTTATGGTTAGGGTCAGGGATGTTACATTTTTCCCCCTCTTTTAAGAATTTTGTCCTCAAAATTCAATACCTGTGAATAAATAGGGATATTGTCGCTTCATATTCTCCTCAGTTTCCCAAGTGGCCTCTTCTTGTGAATGGTTCCTCCACAACACTTTAACTAATGGTATTTCCTGATTCCGTAGCTGTTTTGTCTTATAACCAATAATCTCTATCGGTTCTTCAACATAACTCAAATCATCAACAATTTCTACTTCTTGATTTTTAAGTATATGTGCAGGAACAGATCGATACCTCCTGAGCATACTCACATGAAAAACATCATAAATTTGGGCCATTTCTAGTGGTAATGCTAATCTGTAAGCCAATGGACCAATTCTTTCAAGAATTTCAAATAGCCCTATATATCGAGGACTCAACTTTTCCTTTTTGCCAAATCTGATTGCTCCTTTCCATGGTGAAACTCGAAGAAACACTTTCTCACCCACTTCATATTCCATTTCCCTCCTGTGCTGGTCTGCATAGCTTTTTTGTCTATCATGTGCTGCTTTGAGTCTACTTCTGATTAGTTTTACTTTTATCCACTGTGTCTTGTACTATTTCAGGACCTTCTAATACACGCATTCCTTTTTCATCCCAACAAATAGGATTGTGACACTTTCTTCCATATAATGCCTCATATGCTGCCATTTGGATACTGTTATGATACTAGTTATTATAAGCAAACTCCATTAAACCAATATGTTTATCCCACGCACCTTTAAATTCTAATACATAAGCTCGAAGCATATCTTTAAGTGTTTGTATTGTTCTCTCTGATTACCCATCTGTCTGAGGATGAAAAGCAGTACTGAAATTCAATTTAGTACCCATAGCCTTATGTAAACTCTCCCAAAAATTAGATGTAAACCATGGATCCCTGTCTGATACAATGGACATTGAAACTTCGTGTAATCTAACAATTTCTTTCACATATTCTTTGGCCAAGCACTTAAGTGAAGTACCCCATCTGATAGGTAAAAAGTGAGCTGACTTAGTTAATCGATCAACAATTACCCATATGGCATCATTCTTTTTTGGAGTTCTTGGTAATCCGCACATAAAATCCATCGTTATCCCTTCCCATTTCCATACCGAAATTGACAATGGTCTCAGCTTTCCAGCTGGAGCCTAGTGTTCTGCTTTGACTTGTTGACATGTTAAACATTTTGAAATATAATATGCCACGTCTTTCTTCATTTTAGGCCACCAATAATGGAGTCGTAAGGTATTGTACATTTTGGTCATTCCTGGGTGCATAGCATATGGAGCAGTATGTGCCTCCTCTAAGATTTCTCGGTATAGATTATCAACATCAAGTACACAAATACGAGATCCCATCATCAAGGTATCATTTTGAATGTTAAACTCTTTATCTTCCCCTTGTTTTACTTTCTCAATCTTTTCCTATAATTATGGATCCTTGCTCTGTGCTTCTTTAATTCTGTCATGCAATATCGGTCTAACTTGTAAAGTAGTGATCAACACTCCATTTTCTTGTAAATTTAATTTGGTATTCATAGCTCACAACTGAACAAAATAAGATAAAGGAAACACCTGCAAACGAGCTACACTGCTTCTTGTCTTCCTACTCAAAGCATCAGCTACTACATTTGCTTTTCCCAAATGATACTCAATTGTGCAGTCATAATCCTTCAACAATTCTAACCACTACCTTTGTCTTATGTTTAACTCTTTTTGGCTCAGTAAGTATCTTTTTTTTTTTTTGAGAATAACTTAGTAAGTATTTCAGACTCTTATTATCAATAAATATCTGAAATGTTTCTCCAGATAAATAATGCCTCCATATTTTCAAAGCAAACACAATAGTAGCAAGTTCTAGATCATGTACTGGATAAGATAATTCATATGGCCTCAGCTGTCTAGATACGTATGCAATTACCTTACCATGTTGCATTAACACACATCCCAAACCCTGATAAGAAGCATCACTATAAACTACAAATCCTCCATTACCTGTACGAATTGTTAGCATTGGAGCAGTTGTCAACTTGGTTTTCAATTCATCAAAACTCCTTTGATATGCTTCAGACCATTCAAATGCAACATTTTTCCAAAGTAACTTTGTCAAAGGACTGGTTATCAATGAAAATCCCTCAATAAATTGATGATAATACCCAGCTAATCCTAAGAAACTTTGAACTTCTGCAACATTCTTTAGAGTTTCCCATTTCACTACTGCTTCTATTTTCTTTGCATCCACTTCTATGCCTCGTCCAGAAACCACATGTCCTAAAAATACAACTTCATCTATCCAAAACTCACATTTACTCAATTTAGCATACAATTGTTTTTCCCTCAAGGTTTGCAATATAATTCTTAAATATTGTTCATGTTCCTCCCTACTTCTTGAATATACAAGTATGTCATCAATAAACACAATCACAAATTTATCTAAGTAGGGCTGAAACACCTTGTTCATAAGAGCCATAAATGCAGCTGGAGCATTAGTTAAACCAAACGGCATTACTAAAAATTCATAATGCACGTACCTGGTTCGAAAAGCAGTCTTTGGTACGTCTGGATTTGAAACTTTAAGCTGATAGTACCCTGATTTCAAATCAATATTAGAAAACACCTGAGCTCCCTGCAACTGATAAAATAAATCATCTATTCTGGGCAAATGATATTTATTCTTTACGATGACCCAGTTCAACTGCCTGTAATCAATACACAACATCATTGTCCCATCTTTCTTTTTCACAAATAACACTGGAGCACCCCAAGGTGACACAATGGGCCTGATGAACACCTTGTCAAGTAGTTCCTGCAACTGAGTTTTCAATTCTTTCAATTCAATTGGTGCCATCCTATAAGGTGAAATGGATATTAGTGCTACTCCTGGTATTAGTTCAATTGTGAATTCTACTTCTCTATCAAGTGGCAAACCCGGTAAATCATCTAGAAACACACTTGGAAATTCATTTACCACTGGAATTTTCTCAATTGTATTATTTGTAGTTATGGTATCTATCACATATGCCAGATAAGCTTCACAACCTCTTTTAACCATCCGAAAAGCCTTTACAGTAGAAATTAAACATGCAAGCACAATTTGTCTTTCCGCTAAAAACATAACCCTCGGTTGATTTGGAGATTCTAAAATAACCTCCTTAGTGAAACAATTCACTATGGCATAATGTTTGGTCAACCAATCCATACCCAATATCACATCAAATTCACGAAGTGGTAACAACAATAAATCAGCCTTCAACTTCGTTTTATCAATGCAAATCAAATAATCACGATATATACTATTCACAACCATTATTTCTCCCAAGGGAGTACCCACATTTAAATCAAAATCTAAGGGTTCATGTTTATTACATAATTGAGATGCCATGTTCCATTATATGAAAGAATGTGTAGAGTCAGGGTCAATTAAAACATAAGCTTCTAAATCATGGATAAAAATGACAACTTATGGGGCAACAATAACTTCTTATCTGGTCATGGCAAACACTCTAGTCTATGCCTGAGGTCTAGAACTCTAACTTTCTGATCTACTCATACCTCTACTAGATGCAGTTGTTCTACCTCTACTTCTGCCCCTACTTGATGTTGCTCCAACTCCACTTGTTGAAACTCCCACTGTAGGTTCTGATATAGCTCTACCTTTTCTACCTTCTGCTACATTAATCCTTTTAGGATAGTCTCTGTACATATGATCAAAAGATCCACAAAAGTAGCACGCACCAGTAAGTCTCCTACACTCACCCCCATATTGTTTCCCATACTGTACACATATGGGTCGTTGTGCTATGACTTGACTTTGACCTCTGCCTGAATAAGATGGAACTCCATATCCCCTTCCTCTGAAATAAGAATAACCACCTCAAGAGCTAACCTATGGTGGTATGCATCCTCCGCGTCTGCCTTGCTTTCTACTAGAATCTCCTACAATTTCACTTGGTCCCCTTTTAGCTCGTTGTTCTGTTCCTTTCTTTGCTAGTCTTTCGGCTTTAATTACAGCTGCTTTCAACTTAGTGTAACTTTCAAAATCTGTAGGTGTGATCCTGTTTCAGATCTCATATCTTAGCCCCTCTTTAAACATACGGCATTTTTCTCTATCAGTGGCTACAAAAGATAAAGCATAACGAGATAACTTATTGAGTTTTATTTCGTATTCTGCTACAGTCATTATCCCTTATTTCAAATTCAAAAACTCCCTTCTTTTATCATCCTTATATGCTTCTGGCATATAGTTATTAGTGAACTCACGAAGAAAATCATCCCATGTTAACACTAGAGGCTGAACATCATTTCTAGGAATAGTTTCCCATCGTTCATAAGCATCTCCTTGTAACAGTGACACTGCATAATCAAATTTTTCTTCTAGTGTGCACTTCATCATATTAAGAACTCTTTGTGTCCTTTTTAGCCAAGTCTTTACAACTAAAGGATCTGTAGTGCTAAGAAAACCAACTGCACCCTGTTTTCTTAATTTATCATATCTCCTTTCCCTGTACTCATGTGGTCCTCGTACTTCATGCTCATGTTGTTCAAAGTGTGCTTGTTCATGAGGTGCATGTTGTGAATGAGAATGTGTAGGAGATCCAACCCTATTACCAGGTTGATCTCCTGATGGATGATGTCAAGCTTCCATTGAATGCGTATCGGCCGACTCCTCTCTCCTTGGTGGTGCCCTATAAATATGTAAGACTATGTTTACATAATAATGTTTAGCAATGCACATGTCATGCCATGATGATATGTATGTTCCTTATGAAACCTATCCCCGCTTTGATACTTAAATATGTAACACCCTATTTCTTTACTATTTAAATATCCCAAGTCTTTGTTTAGCATATTAACATAACCATATCATGATTAAACAAAGTCAACATTTTATTTATACACATATAAGATTATAACATTTTTATTCATATAATACATATAAGTTATATTTACAAATAATACAAAACATATCCCCTTATCAAATGTATGCTTATGTTACAAGAAGAGAGAGAGTGAGGGTTCGGCCGGTGACCTTTTTCTCTATACTTTATTTATTTATGCTATATGCTTCCAAATAGTCACACTTCAAGCTTCACTATCTGGAAAAATAATTGCGATTTAGTGAGTCGCGACTCAATGAATATAAATATCAATTAAATTCTAAAGGCATAAAAAGCAAATAATTGATATCAAATCACAATGCAAATATGATTCATTCAAATGCAAGTGCTAATATATTATTCATTGATTTTTTTGTGGCCTGGCAAGACAAATGTTGCTCCCGGGATCCATGTGAAATAATTTTCATTTGATTTTGCTGGCCAGCATATAACATGTGAATCATGTGATTTTCTTTGATCATTTGCATTTGCCAAGTGATTTGCAAATATTTTCCAAGCTGGTCACAACATCCCTTTATAACCTTATGCAAGTGCTCACATGTAAATTTGCATTTAACTTATAAACACTTATATATAGCCATAATCAATCAATAAACAAACCCTTTTTCAGGAACTTCTAACATATAAAGGAACAACTTTCATATTTTACACTTCATCTAATGCAGCCTCTAAGGTCCTTATATTAATTGGGAAAAACCGGACTGCTTGCAGACATAAGCAAGCAGAGTCAGTCCCACTCCAATTATGATTTCTCATTACACACAAATTATTTCAAAAAACTGCATCATATAGTTTTAGATAACATATAAAGGAACAAAACTCATGTCTATCACTGTCTCTAATTTAATCTCTAACATCCTCAAAATAATTAATCAATATCAGGTGGCCTACTAGAACTGCTACCAAACCAGTCCCAAATAAACTTCCATAGAATTTCACATACTTGTATTTCAAAAAACACTTTTACAGAAAATGAAGATGAAACATAAATCTACAAGTTTCATGTTTTATATTTCTCCTAATTATTCTTCTATGGCCATGAAAACTAGAGTGCAAAATTCAGCTATAAACCAGAATTTTCAGCATGAGAATTATATATATGTATTTTTTTTTTTATCAGTAAACAGAGAAATTTTATTGCCTCAAAAAAACAGCAGAACAACTTACAAAGAAAAACTGAGAAGAAAAAACAAAACTAATTAAATCCAAAAATGAAAAACTTCATCCCTAGCTCTTTGTTGCTGAGAACAAAATCGCAACAAAAGAGCATTTTTAATCTTGACAAAAACCACCTGAGAATCAAGAACAACTTGTTGAAAAATAGTCTCATTTCTGGCTTGCCACAAGAAGTAGATCGTTGCACAGAAAGCAATTCTTCTCATCCTTGCCAACAAAGATTTACTTGAAGCTTTTTTACTGAACCATGAAACTTCTCTATTAAAACTCAACGGGTTTCGATTGATATGACAAGCATAGAGGACCCTTTTCCATACATCAGCAGAAAAACAACAGTCAAAGAACAAATGATTCAGAGTCTCCTCATTAGAACCACAAAAGCAACAAAAACCATCATTAACCAATCTCCACTTTAAAAGCCTATTCTTAGTGGCAAGCCGCTTCTTCATAACAAGCCAACAAATAAGTGAAATTCTTTTCATCTTCTTTTATTGCCGAAAGCCGTAAGTGTCCCTTAGGCATGGCTGGGCGAATCCATTTTCTGTTTGCTGGCACTCTCGGCCAGGCTGTTGCCTGTGCCACCACCTTGTTTATTTTTTCAATGGATTTTTGCTTACCGCCGGATCCAATAGCACATATTTAGGTTCTCAAGTCTTAAAGGTTCCACTACACGGCTTTGGCCCCAACTCAACCACCGCTTATAAAGAATCTTACCCTTCATC
>CATIWK010215203.1:0-17568 GCA_949634005.1 Mallotus japonicus
ATAATAATTATGATAAACTAAATTTATCAAAAAAATTACAAAAATTTAAAAAATAAATTACAGTAATTTTCATATATAACAAAAATAATCAATATAATTATGATAAATTAAATTTATCAAAAAAATTACAAAAATTTAAAAGGTAAATTACAGTAATTTTCATATATAACAAGAATAATCAATAATATTTTGATAAACTAAATTTATCAAAAAAATTAAAAAAATAAATTAATTTTCATATATAACAAGAATAATCAATATAATTTTGATAAACCAAATTTATCAAAAAAAAATAAATTACAGAAATGACAAAATAAGAAATTGGGAATATATATATATATATATATATATATATATATTAGTTATATCGGTTCGGTTCGGTTTTTTTTTTCGGTTTTTACTGTCAAAAACCGAAACCAAACCGAACCAATTTCGGTTCGGTTCGGTTCAAACCGAAATTTAAAAATTATAAACAAAACCGAACCGAACCGAACCGAATAGGGTCGGTTCGGTTCGGTTTTCGGTTATTTTTGCCCACCCCTACATAGTATCATGAATATCTAAAGCAGAAGTTTTGATAGTTTTAAATCAATATATCTTAAGATTACAGCATATAAAAGTTGACTAAATCAATGTAGATTACTGGATTAAAAGACAAAATCAACAAAACTAGAAGGCCATAATTCATGCTTGCTTGGACGAATAAATGGTTGTAGTGTGTCTTGTAACTGCTGTTCCTTGCATTTCAGCGCACACAAGTGAAAAAAAAAAAAAAAAAAAAGGGGAATGCTGCTCTTTTGCAAGCCATTCAAATTCTTGAGTATGCAAATCAATGAAATGTTTCTTGTCCAACGTCAAGAGAGTGCCAGGTTGCCTAAGAAATGAGTGTGCTCTGAAGTCAAATGGCATCAATATTATTGAACTTTATTTAAACAATATAATTGATTAAGATGAAAGATTCACAAGGCCCTTATAAGCAAATTGGATAAACATTAGAAAAAAGAAAAAAAATTGACAATCAACCTTTATATATATATATATTAAATATCTTATTGAATTATCCTTTCTTTTAAGCTATTTTTGCATAGCTTATTATGGACTTCTTTTTATTGTGTTTTGTGGCTTCTAGTTTTGTACTTCAATTAATTGTGTTCTTGCTTTGGTGTTATTTTTCTCCCTCACCAAGATCAATGATGCACTTTTAAATACTAGTTTTTTTGTCACGCACAATGCAGGTGGTTAAAATATTTATTAAATGTATAATTTATTTTAATTTTTTATTATAAAAGTATAAATTATTACAATATGAATAGAATAAATTGTTAATATTTAATAATATATATTATTAATAATGATTCATATAAAATGCATTTTACATTTTAAGAGTTAATATAAAAAAGGAATACTAACATAAAAATAATTTTTTAAAATTGTTCATGTAATAACAGTAGTTATCGTGTTAAACATCATGTATGAAAAAAAAAAATATAATATAATTACAGAATATAAAAAATTAATATTATATTTGGAAGGGTAATTTTATCTATAATATAATTAAAATGAATATGAATGTTATACTAATTTAAGAATTTATGTATCCATTTAAATTTGATAACAAATATAATACAATTATTCTATTTTTTATTTAAATCTATCTATTTTTTAAATATTAAAATACAAACTAAAACTATCTTCATCAATTTTAAAAACTTTTGGAAACCAAATAATAACTATTTTTATCAATACATTTCCAAGAATATATTTCTTCTATTTATACTCTTATATATAGTATAAATATTTAATATGTATTAGTTAATAATGTAAAATTAAACTAATAATACGAATATTAATTTTAAATATTAATCATAATTTATATGTAAAATGTAGTACATTATAAATAAGAATTTTTTTATAACATATTTATATATGAATCTTATACTAATTTAATAGTTTATATATTCATTTAAATTTGATAATAAATATAATATAATTATTTTATTTTTATTTAAAAACTAAAGTATTCTCATCAATTTTAAAAATAAAAAATAAAAATAAATAATCAAGAATGTTTGAGAAATTTAAATTTTTAACTACTGATAAATATTTTAAGTTCAATTACTAATTTAAAATACACTTCTCAATGAAAATTTTTAATATTTTAAATTACATAATATAAATTGAACACATAGTTCAAAAAAAAAAAAAAAAAAAAATTAAACACAATGATTTTTTTTAACATCGTTTAATGGCTTTAGAAGTGTGAGCGCTGGGGCCCAGTGGACCTACATATATTGTATTTGAAATTGTTATATACACTACATTTGAAAACAAATATATATTAATAAATATATAAAAATTATAAGTTAATTATTATCTGAATGTTTTATTTTGGAAAATTAAATTTTTATTTTTATTTTTAAACTCATAAATTTTTTCTTTACCATAAACTGAAGTGTTGTGTAAGATCCTGAAAAAATAAATAAATAAAATTGATTAGAACAGTACCTTTTATTTTAAATAAAAATAAAAATAAAAATAAAAATAAAAATAAAAATAAAAATAAAAATAAAAATAAAAATAAAAAATATAAGTTTAATTCACTAATATTGGCTATTTTATTTTGATAATGATGGTATTTGAAAGTTAAAATTGAGTTCATAAGCATAAAAAAAATATCAAATTACATATTAATATCATTTAGAAAAATTTTTAGAGCTAAGATTTTTATTATGTCACACAGAAAATTCTAGTCCTCATTTATTTCTTAAATTATTTTAATTTCACATAAAATAATATTTATATCATATAATTCTATAATATTATTTCAGGAATTTATTTTCCATAATCAACATTATTTTCTTAAATTTATAATTTAGTTTATGCACATAAATTAATTTTTTTATAATTTTAAAATCTTTTATTCAAATCGCTTTGTGTGTCAATAACTCAGTATATATATCTTTTATAAAGTTTATTGTAAAATAAATATAATTTTTTTTTTCTAAAAAGTATTTCAAAATACTATGTTTATATGGTCATGGATAAATGTGACAGTTAATTCATATTAATCAATATGATAATTATTATTTATATCTAAATTTTTAACAAATAAACTTTTAACTTATTCATTTAATACTTATAATTTTAGACTAAAATAATTATTTTAAAAATAAATTAATTATGTGTCGAAATTATTTATTTTTTATAAAATTATAATTAATATGAGATGTATAAAAATTTTATTTGCATACAATTTAATATTTATAAAAATTAATAAACATTTTTATTTTTTATTGTAATCAAAAAGAAAAAACGCTGCAGGTGCGCGGGAACATAATGAGGCTGGTCACAACAAAAATTGCAGAAACAAAATATCTTAACCAAACAGAGCAGAAAGTGAAACGCCATTTACTCCTAAAGAAAAGATCGTTCTTCTCCATCTTCACCGCAGCATTCTGAATCATCTGCCATTGTTTTCAGTTTCCATTTCAGGTTCCCATCTCTTCCATCTTCTTTTTCTTTTTATATATAATGTATTGCAATTATACGCATGCTTCTTCTTCGGTTTTTTTTTTTTATTTACTGCTATTTAGGTTAATGCTTGTCAATTGAATCATTTCGTGGAACTTGCTTTTTCTTGTTCTTGTTCCTATTCTTGATTTTTGCTTCAAGAAGTGTTGGCTTTATGATTTTCGCTTTCTTTGTTGGGTGAGTTTGTGTTATTGGTTGAACTAATTCTTTTGATACCCAAATGCGTTCTTTTTTATTTTTTTTTTCTTTTAGATTTTCTGTTGAACAAACCAATGAGGTTAGACTCTGAGAGTTGTCTGCGAAAATTAAAAAGAAAGAAATTCTTTAATTTGGTTTGGAAAACCTTAGAGGTGTTTGTTGAAAGACCCAACTGAACCACTTAGATGTTATTTGAACCATTTGTTTGGGCTTATTCATTAATTTTAAGGAACTTTGCTAAGTGAGCTTAAGAGTGTCAAGGACCTTCTTCATTTGAGGCAGGTTGGAATCAGTTTGCTAGTTAGTGATTTATCATGAAACTGTTGTTTTCATATCATACTTTGAATTAATTCTTTTGAAAATAAATATAGCTCTGTTACTTCAGTTCTCTTCAAAACACAAATGCATGCTTCTTCTTTGTTGTTTTTTGTTTTACTGCTATTTGTATCTCAAAGCATGCCCATGAAACACTGATCTTTGCTTATTGTTTTCTTTTTTCTATAATTCGTTAATCATATCAAGGTTAATGCTTGTCAATTGAATCATTTTTTGGAACTTGCTTTTTCTTGTTCTTGTTCCTGTTCTTGATTTTTGCTTCAAGAAGTGTTGCATGTGTTTCTTTGGATATATGATTTTCGTTTTCTTTGTTGGGTGAGTTTGTGTTATCGGTTGAACTGATTCTTTTGATACCCAAATGCGTTCTTTTTTATTTTTTTCTTTTAGTTTTTCTATTGAACAACCAATGAGGTTAGACTTTGAGAGTTGCTTGCGAAAATTAAAAAGAAAGAAATTCTTTAATTTGGTTTGGAAAGCCTTAGAGGTGTTTGTTGAAAGACCCAACTGAACCACTTAGGTAGATATATATCAAGCCTACTTGGTGAAAGGATACATATATAGGAACATTGATTATATGCATCCAATTACAATTTTGGGAAGATTGTTACAATATAGAGTTTGCTAAGTCATGTCAGGGAGAAATTATTTGCTGAATTGAGCCCATTCTTAGTTGCATTCAGTTATATACGAGTCGAACACATGCTTATGTAATTTTCAGACTGGCCCTGCAAATTGTTTATATTTATGAAATATTGTTGAAATTTATATCAAGCCTACTTGGTGAAAGGATATATATATATATTTTAGAATAGTGTTTTTCTACGGTCTTTTAATAATTTTTACAATTTTATTTGTTATTGTTTTACAGGGTTGCTATTCTGCCATTTTTCTTTTTACACAGAAAAAAGAAGTTGAAAGACATGGGTAGGAGGATCGATCAGGTATTATTGTCCAATTTTTGTGCAATTTTGTTTTCTTTTCTCTAAAATATTCTTTAATATAAATACTATAAATGCTATTGATTTGCAGTATGACATAGTTAAAGATGCAAATGGAGATGACATAGTTCTTGGTTTGGGCTGTTTTTCGAAAGTATTGAAGGTCGTTCGTCAAGCTGATGGCACTGAGTGGGCGATGAAACGAGTGGAATTACTTGCGGAGAATAATGATCCTGACAGTGTTGGAGTTATTTCCAGCTATGTGTCCAGAGAGAGCTATATGATGCATGATTTGCATCATCCGAATATTGTGAGGTACTAATTCAACTTTTGCAACTATTTTAATTTCCAATGAACATAATTTAATTTATATGAAAAATTGATTAATAGGATGGAGGAGGCATTCGTTGATGACAACGACGTGTTTCATTTTCGAGCTTATGCCCATGACTTTGTCCGACCATATGAGGGAGTTTAGTAGGTTTTATCCAGATATAGCTAAGGTATGTCCTCATCTTTTTTTTTTTTGAACAACCGATAATATTACTTAGACAAGAAGATTACATTGAACATCAGAGTTTACAATTGAAAGGAACTCTGGATGAATATTAAAGTTGTGTTCAGAAAAAACAAGGTGTGAGTCCTGTTTAGAGAGCCAATCAGCAGCTCTGTTAGCATTTCTAGGAATGTAGGAGATTTGAAGATCACTTTTGTGAAGTAATAGGTTCCAAATATCCTCAAATATGGCACTAGCATCCCAGGTTGTTGAGATATCTGTGTGTGTTATGATTTGGACAGCTTCTAGAAAATCAGATTCAAGAACCATTCTCTGAGATGGATATTTGACAGCAAACTTCAGTGTTTCTCTAATAGCAACTGCTTCAGCTTGTAAAGCTGAGTGACAGCTTATTTTACCTGTAGACAAATGCTTTATTCCACCTCCATAATCTCTGCAAATATAAGCCCACTGTCCTGATAATGCTGCTTGATTAAAGCATGCATCACAATTCAATTTCCAAAAATTCCTTCTTGTGGGGCAGACCAGCTATCTACTTGGGCTTGGTTGGTTGGCATATCTCTATGATTTAAACTATTTCTCTCCAACAGCTGTATGTCTTGCGACCAATGATTTTTTTTTTCAGAGTTGTTTGCTGGGGATCTTCTATTTGCCCTTTGAAGATTGATAAGTTCCTTGTTTTCCATATGTACTAACAAACCCCTGCAACCAAATTTAGCCTATCTAGATAGTCTTCAGACATAAACATATAGTAGATATCATTCCACCAAGATGCAATTTTTCTCTCTTGTTATGCACACATTGTCTTACCCGCACACTTATTACAATGACCAAGATCACCTATTTATAGTTGTTTATGTCGGTTACATAACAACAACACTACTATAAGCTAGACTCTTCCGATATGGTGGTGGACTCAAGATGTTTGTAGTTTATTGGAGAGGCTTCTAGGAAAAAAGAGGTGCTGATGAATCCTTCACACTCCCCCTCAACGTCGATTCTCAATACCTTTAACTTTTGGAACTCCACGTCCGTCTTGATTATAATAATCTTCACTTCGTGTATTCTTCTTCTCATCACTTGCTAATTGTAGTGTATCATTTTGTCCGCTCCTTGTATACTTTTTTTTTTCTCTCATTGAACACTGTCTCATGTTTCTCTCATTATCTAGACCTTTGCCCACTCTCATTGTCTTGCTTGTTATGCACATATGGTCTTACCCACAAACTTATTACAATGACCAAGATCACTTATACTATAAGCTACACTCTTGCAAGATGGTCGTGGACTCAAGATGTTTTTAGGGAAAGAGGACAATGATATCCTTCACATTTAAATTACAATTGAGTGTTGCAACCAATTAATAATCAAGTTGCCTGTAGACTATTGCTGACTGAGAGTTGGAGTTGACCTAAAATTCCACATGATTGTCATGCGACATTCAATTGAGAAATGACAATACTAGCCTATAAGTAATTAGAAGAGATAACAAGCTAAAGTGCCTTTTTTGAGTTAAAAACAGTTAACAAACATTAAGTGTTATTGTGCTCATCATCACCACTTAGGCCATGAAAACTCATCCTGTTCGATGCCTATTTTGCTCCCTTGCTTATCTTTTCTTCCTCCATTGCCTTTAGAATTTTTTTCTCATTCTTTATATGAAAAAGTGTTCAAGACCAAGAAGAACTCGCCTCAATCATATTCATCCTTGAAATTACCCATACATATTCAAACTTGTTATTTTTCTTCAAAACCTTCTCCAGAGAACACCAAAAGCAACCAATTTTTCATGGAGGCAAATCCATGGATGATTTTGATAATCCAAAAGGAAAACCAAAAAACCCTTTTATTGATTTTAATACTGAAACTAAAGAAGAATCATAAGGCCCATGTTTATTACTATTATCATTCTTGTTCAATTCCTTTTTTTTTTTTGGCTTCTAAGAGCAACCATCTGCTTTTTCTTGTAAAGGCAAGAAACTCTCCTCACATACACTAGGTGATTCCTTGCATTTCCATTTGGATTTTGTTTGGTATCCGAGAAAGTCTCTTCTTCATTGCTCAGAGAGCCTCTTTTCCCATTTTTGTAGTAGACAAATTTGTGTTTCATGATCATGATCCTCAGAATAGAGCCATGAACTATTTTTTCCTTTATTAACTGAGCATAATTGAAGCCAGGCTTTGAATTATTGAAGGATTTAAGTTTTTGAAATCAAGTGTCTATATCAGTGGGAGAAGTGAATCGGTAAAGCTAACAAAATTGATTTTAGAGATTTACTCAATAGTAAGAGAACTAAACAATTAAAATTTTGAACCAACCCAACCATAATCCTACCAAATCTTGAACCAACAGACCCTCAAATCCTCCTCAAATAACACCTTCAAACCTTAATCCTAAATAAAAGAGGAATAAAATTTGGTTTCTATCAAGTGTAACAGAAACCATTTATATCAAAGTTTCCGCTAGTCCCAACCATAATTCTAAAATCAAACTTCCATATTAAGATCTCTCTGTTTCACCATTATCAACAAAAGTGTTTGCACATAAAACCCTGATAAAACCAAAATAAGCAAAAAAATTGGTTAATTATGCACCTTTTCATGTTTGCAGCTTTCACTCTTCATAGACCTCCTCTCAAAATAACAACTTAAATGCATATGAACGTTTTGTCATTGGCATCGATCAATATGCAGAGTTCATGAACTTTGTTAACAATGAAGAAGTTTTCCTTTTTTTTTTTGGTATGATTTTAGAAGGTTTTTTTGTAATTTCACAAGCTTAATGCACTTGCTATACACGTGCCTTTCTTTTGCACCTATTTATTGTCCAACTCATTTGAAATTATAGGGCCGTGGCATTACATTTCATCATTTACCTGCTAAACACTGTTTTGTGATATTTATACATGTCGCAACACTCAATAGTAATTTTAAAAGGTTGAAAAACCCAATTGCTAACTTTAAAAAGTTTGAACTCCCAATTTGTCTCTCCCTATATAATTGAATGAAATAACATTGTAATTTGTATTGTGTCTCAGGATTTGATACAACTTCTATCTGCGGTAGAACATCTCCACTCCAGGAATATCATCCATAGAGATGTGAAACCAAATAATATACTGATCGATAATACCAGAAGCAGTGGTATAGTGTTAAAGCTTTCTGATTTTGGACTGTCAAGGGGATTCATCGGTGTTGAGGAAAAGCTTAGTCCAAAGGTAAGTTTACGGTATATTTACCATTGGAACATAAACATTACAGTCGTAACTTGGATTGTAATTTTAAAAATTCTCAAGCATTTAAAAACACATTCCTCTTTATTATTGAAGTGAACCATCTTTCAGGTTCCTCAAACTCTTTCAGTTATAAATGCCCATTGAGAAATCCCAAGCCTCTTGTCTGCATGTTTGAGAGAACCCTTGTCTTTTCATGATGTCATTGTTTGACTACAGCAATCATTGGTCTGCGGAAAATTTTTCATCACTAAATGAAGCCTCTTATTGCTGATAGTTCCACATTAAAGTTGACATAAGTGGAAAAGATAAAGGTGGAAGCTATTGTTTCTTGTTGTTCATACTAACCTCTATAGCACTTTAGGAGCTATCATTGAGTGTTTGTCGAGAAATTCACCTCATCTAGCAGCTCTATGATGGTAACATCACCTCCCAAATTAGGGTCTTTCATTTGCATACCTGCAAGGAGTACAAGCTAGTTTTGTTCTGGGAACTATTAAGTGTTGCATTTGTTTCTCACCTGATCCATGATGCTTACCTTGCATGAGATAGAGTGGATATCGTGCATTTAAGGCTAGAGTAAAAATGGTCCCTTCTTTGTATTCCCAGCATGTCTGGAAGCCCTTAAATTCCGTTGTGCATCAACATCTTCATGCCCAAAAGTGCATCTCAAATATTTAACTGAACCTTGTAATTGTTTTTTTGAGTTTATTTGCATGTGATTCTGTTCTCCGCGTATGTGATTCTCGTAAATTTATTCTTATGATTGGTCCTATGTGCTATCACTCAATAGGTAAAGTTAATCCACAGTCTAAATTAAAAAAAAAAAAAAATCTTTAGCGTGATTTATCTGCATACCATCATCCTGGTTTTGTTCGTTACCATCTGTATTAACCTCATCACCTCCTCTCTTGGATCATAGTTTTCTATCCCATGCATATATTTCTTGCTTTTAAAGCATATGACATGGATGCCTTTGTACTTTTGGTGTCTCATTTTCTGTCTCAGCTTGTATTTGAAGAGCATAGGATCTATCACATGTAGTGTTTAGCAAATTTTCCCTTTTAGATGTTCCTGTCTCGGATTAATCTATGGGCAGAAGTCTACCAATTTAGTTACCTAATATCAGCTATAATGGTTTTCAGAATACTCAATTGCAACTTCTGAAGCATTTTTCTAACCTATGAGACATTGGGCACTATCTGAAGTCCTCAAAACAACACATGATCTAACTCATTACTGTCATTGAACACTGTTGAGACAGAAGTTAATTTCCAGTTGGATCAGCAACCTCAAGGGTTAGATATTCTAAATTTGAAATGTCACCAGATATTTATATCATATGACCTCCCCTAAGAGCTTCATGGTGATGGCATTGGCCTATAAAGTTTGATAATTTCTCATAAATGTCCCAACAGTAGGAAAGGACAGTTAGTATCATCCTCTTCATCGAGTTCATCCTCAAGTTGATCTATCTCTGAAAACTATCCTTCATTTTGATATGCTTGTAAATCCCAAGCCAACTGCTACACTTGTAATAATTTTTTGGGCTTTCCTTTAATTCAATTCATGATTCTTCACCAAGCTGAAGGTTATTGCAATCTTCTATATGAAGAGCTTGTAGATGGTTGTGCTTGAATTGTTTTGACGTTTGTATAAGTGTAGGGAGTGTCCTGTAATCAATATTGCAGGAGTTTTAAGAATTACTTGATACTTATATTGCAGGAGTTTTAAGAATTACTTGATACTTATATTATGTGCAACTTCTATAGAATTATTGAACATGCTATTATTTTATTCGTAAGTTTTACAGTTTAGCAATTTTAAGCATTTTTTATTAATTATAAGTCATTCAGTTGGGTACGCCTGCTTATATGGCCCCTGAGATCCTTTTGGGTTCTGATGACTACGATCAGGCCATAGACATGTGGTCTATTGGCTGTTTGTTTGCCAAGATGGTGCTTGGGGGTGATGAGCTTTTTGAGGCAGGCACTGAGCGAACAGTTATGAAGAGTGTGTGCAGGTGTGTTTTCATTAATCATATATGTGTTGTTTTAAAACAACAATTGGCCGCATAACTTATTCTTTTTTAATTTACTTATTGTTTTTTCCAATTGGATAAAGAGTACTTGGTGCTCCGACTGTGGAGAATTGGCCGGGGTTGTCTGAACTACCTGGCTGGTCTTTATTCCTTGCGAACAGTGGGGTGGATTTGGATTCATCTGAATATCCTAAGAAGGTAATATGTAGTTTTGATATTCTTTTCCTTTATCATTTGCATTATATATTAGATACGTGTTGACCCTTCTTGGTTTTATTATTTTTTTCAAACAGGAGTTTGTAGATCGATTTGCAGCTTTTGAATCTTTACTTTTCGATTTTTTGATGGTATGTTTCTTTCTTCTACTGTTAATTGTTATCCTTGCATATATTTATATTGTTCATTTTTTAATATACAATTATCTCAGAAGACAGGTGTAATACATGTGTTAATAGTATGCTACTACTATTGGTGGCAGCATTGTGTTACTAGAGAAGACTTATGATTACGCTAACTTTATTATTATTTTCCAATGATAATTTTACCCTGATTAGGGAATTCAATAAGCCCAAACAAACTGATTTTGTGTTGGCTTATAAAGAACAATTTGAGGAACTGCAATGTTATATGCTTCATTGTATACCTCCACTGACCAAACAATATTCTACTGGTAGTTTCATCAGTGGTTTGAATGATGAACTCCAATCATTTGTCCAACTGCTTAAACCAACTTCATTAAACTACGGCTTTCAACTGGCTTAGTTACAAGAGGTCCTTCTGAACCTTTTTTTTTTCTAAACATAAACCAAGATTTTTTCCTCCTCATAAGATTCCTAATTGTCAAACTTCTACTTCAAATTCTAAAATCATTCCCTCATTGTTCTTCTCTAAACCCAACCTTAAACTAGACGAAATCTTTACCACCCATTTTCTGGACATGAACCATTTCCTAAGTGCTATAAGTGTGCTGACAAAAATTATATTTTTAGGGTCATGGATGTTCCATTAAACAACTTCATTTCATAGATACTGATGAAGAGCATTATTGTAGTGCTGATTTTGATAGTTCTGTTGAAGATGAGGATGAATGAACAATGAATGAAGGCACCTATAATGCATTATATCCTAGATACCTCCTAATACTCTCAAGTTAATGGGCACAGTGAATTTTAAGGAGATACTATTTCTCATTGATGGTGGGAGCAATCCATCTTTGGCTAAACAGCTAGGTTGTAAACTTCTGAAATTCATAGTTGCTAAAAATGGCTAGCAGTTAGTTAGTAAAGCCAAGTGCAAAAGCTTTGCTCGGTTTATGCAAAGCTATTTTTTTCTACTATAGTGAGAGTAATGGAATTGGGTGAATCTTAATTAAGCATCCAATTCACTTCCAAAAGACAAGTTTCCTATTCTTTTAATTGATGATTTACTCAATGAGCTACATGATCCCAAATATCTTTCCAAATTAGATCTTAGAACTGGATATCACCAAATCCTACCATTCTCTTATAGCCTCTTGGGCCTATAATGCTCTTTATGAATTCAAAGTTATGCCCTTTGAACAAACTAATGCACCAGCCAGCCGCCTTTCAATCATTCATGAACTCTATTTTTAAATCATACCTTAAATAATTCATCCTTATTTTCTTTGATGATATTCTCAATTACAATCCTACTTGGGAACTTCATTTTTTAGAAGCTGCATTTGAGTTGCAAGAAAATATTCTATATGCTATTCTAGATGTGTTTGCTCAAGCTCAAATTGAGTACCTGGGACATTATATCAGACACAGGAGTGTTTACTGATCCTAAAAAGATTTAGGCCATATTATATTAGCCTGTTCTGATGTCCTTGAAAGTATTAAGAGATATTTTGGGGTTGTCTGGTTTTTACTGAAAGTTAATTAAGAATTATGGCCTTACTAGTAGACTACTTATTGATCTTTTGAAGATTTTTATATGGAGTAAGGAGGTTACTCAAGCATTTAATGATTAAGGCATGCAATGACAACAGCTCCTGTCTTGGTTTTACCTGATTTCACTTAAGACTTCTTTTAGAAACAGATGCATGTAAGACTAGTATTGTTGCTGTCTTAATGCTTCAAGGGAAGCCAATAGCTTCTCTCAGTCATGCTCTTAGCCTTTATATAATAAAAAGAAATTTGGGCAATCATTATGATTATATCTAAATTGATGCACTCTTTGGAGCACACCCACTTTGTGATTAAAACTGATCATGACAACATAATGTACTTCTTACGGCAGAACATTTATACATATATTCAACAAGAAGGCCTTACAAGACTTTTAGGTCTAGATTATAGTATTTTATATTGTAGAGAAGTGGAGAATAAAATTTTTGGTGCCTTATCTCAAAGAGATTGCCAACTTGGCCATTCTTTCTTTTCTGCAACTTCTGTTGTGGTTCCTCTTTGGATACAAAATGTGCTTCACAGTTATGCTGATGATTTTTATTCAAGAGCTTCTTCCTCAGCTCATAGTGAATCCTTCTTCTAAGCCTCCATTTCAGATATTCAATGGCATTCTTAAATTTAAATCCCGAATCTATGTTGATGCAGATGTTCTCAAGCATAAATTGCTTTCTACGCTTCACTTCCATTCTGATATTTCTGCTACCTATACCACGCTAAAACATTATTTGTACTGGTCTGGAATAAAAATGATGTTATTTGTTCAATCTTGCAAAATTTGTCAACAATGCAAGATAGAATCTATAGCTTATCTTGGTCTTTTATAGCCTCTGCCAATTTCTTGTCGAGCTTGGCACTATATTTCCATGGATTTTGTGCAACAATTACCTAAATCTAAGCATAAAGATATATTTTGGTGGTAGTGGATCGATTTACTGAGTACAATCACACACACTTACTCATCCTTTTGATGCTTTAAAAGTTGCTAGACTTTTCTTGGTCATCCTTAAGTCTTCGTATAATACAAACAAAATCTTATCAGCCATTTTTTGGCAAAAACTCTTCAAGCTCCTATGTATTGATATTCACTTAAGTTCAGCTTACCATCCTCAAATGGATGGACAAACTGAAACCTTTGTGCTATGATTAGCTTTTGCTAAACTTGGTTACTGACATAAATGGCTTTCCTTTGCTTGAGCATTAAAATGTCTCCTTTTGCACCTCTCTTTGGTTATGCTCCTCTATTATTTCCAGCTTTTCTAGCAGGTACCTCTTTCCGTGCAGTAGATTCCTTTCCATAAAACAATATTCATCTCAACCATAGTTGTCAAATTGAGACTCCACTTGAGAATCAGAATCCCTGTGTTATGAATTGAGAATCAGAAATTGAATTGAATCTTAAAATTCGATTCACATTCATAATATCAATTAAAAGTAATATATCCATATAAAATATATTTATAAATCCGTATAAAGTATATTTCTATCAATTTTTTAAACTTTGAAATATATTATTTGGACTGAACAAAAATAAAAATTAAGCATGTGGCTCTAAACTAAAAAAAGTTATTTGTATATATTTTACATGTTTGTGTGATCCTCAAATTAAAAGCTACCGAATTATATATATTTGTTCCTTGTTTAGAGTTTTCTTACATTAATTATCATTTCTAACTAGTTTTTTATATTCCTTGTTTAGAGTTTTCTTACGTTTGACCCATCGAAGCGGATTTCTGCCAAAGAAGCTCTCAATCATCCCTATTTGAAGAAGTGAGGCAGGTGATACATTTTTCAGCTATAAATGAAATTTTACACACATATATATGGATCCACCTTATTGAGATGATTGATAAATTAATTGATAAAAGCTATTGAGATCTTTACAAAAATACTCTAAAAGCCTTACCTCAACAACAAAAATACCCCTATTTTCATAATCTATACCCGTACCTAGAAACTAAGTAATATTTACGACTCGCCACCAACATTACTTTGCTCCATCCTCTCTGCTGTTCATCTTTCTTCTTTTCGCCACCAACATCTTTCTTCTTGCTCTTGCCTCTCCCGCCAAGTAATTGTCATCGGAGTTCTCCATTTTTCTGCAAAATCAATCACAGCCACGTTTACCTTTTTTTAAAAAAATTGAAGCTCTTAAAAGATAGTTGGTTTGTATCTAAAAATTCTCTCTTTAAAATTTGAATTTGAATTTGTTAATGATTCAATTGGTTTAAGATTTTGATAAAAAATTTTGTGCATTGAGAAAGGAATTCAACCAAAAAGAGAGGAGAAAGTGTCGTTAGAACTCACTGAATATATTCTGCAGGGCATGGAAATTGGCATGGTTTTCAGAGATTATTTAATTGTTTCCTAATTTTACAAACCCTAATTCTATTGTCTTTTTACATGATTTTTTTTTTATTTCGATTTCTGTTATTTTTTTCCTTTATTTTGTATGGAATGGTAGTATTAGTTCAACGAATTTTCATAAGACATCAAGTTATTTAGTAACTGATAGTGATGATGATCCTTAACATGTCAGTAAGAACCCTATGTTTTCTAAAAATGAAGTAACAAAGATGGATGAGATTCGTATATCAGGTGCTGTTGTTATGTGTATTGGCTCTGGTATTCTTTGCTCGTATTGCTGCAGAAGAGCTTCTCTTGGTGCTATTGGTGTGTGTGCTATTCTTGATCATGGTTCTTTGCTTCTGTTCACGTTTCAACAGGTTAAAGGACTGCAGTTGTTTTCATTTTGTTGAAGCTTCCTGGTTCGGTTCAGTCTTGTGTGGTAGATATGAAGATGCAGGCTGGTTTGTTGGATTTTTGTTCACTCTGCGTTAGTTTGTTCAAATGCTGCTTTTGTTAGGTATTTTTCGGGTTATAGGTTGTGTCTGAATCACAATTGCAGCACATGATTTTGCCATTAGTGAATGCAATTTTTTGCAAGGCTTGTTTCTTTTTAATTTTTGGTAAATAAAAAAAAGAGAGAACAATTGCAAGTTACATTCTAGATATCATGCCGCACTGCAATTTTTAGCTAATTGCAAGTTACATTCTAGATATCATGCCGCACTGCAATTTTGAGCTCCCATATTTTAATAGCTATAATATCTCTTAATCCGAGTAAGCAACCACTCTTAAAATTAAAACTAAAATAGAAATCAAAAGCTATTGAGAACCTAAAGAATATTCTATCGATATAAATGAGATAAATTGAATAATTGATAGGGATCTTTTCATAAATGTCCTAGAAGATGAGTAAAATGATAAAAATATCTTAAATTTCTAATAATTGATAGGGATCTTTTCATAAATGTCTCCCTCATAAAAAAATATTTATTCGAATACAACCTACATGATACGCCCAATCTCCCTCAGCCCTCAGCTGAAATTGTTCTCCCTCAACTAAAATCGTCTCTCGCCTTCCTACCCTCTTCTCCCACCACCATCGTAGCGCTATCCTCTCTCTCTACACGACTCTCCTTTCCCTCTCGGCTGAGGCAACACCATTTCAACAGAACTACCAATGGTGGTATTTTATATGAGTTTTAAGTTATATGTATATATATATATATATATACATACAGTATGATCTATTTTAGAGATTATAATTAACATATTTAACTTATAAAACTCATATTAGTTTTAATAAATAATTAAATTTTTAGATATTTAAATTCTTTTGTTTTATGATCCTAGAAAAATATTTAGAACTATAAATTTGTATATTTATATATATATTTGTTTGATATTATGTGTAGGCGGTAAGATTTGGCGCGCGTCCAAGTGTTTGGCGACCACGGCACTGTGTGGACTCAGTGTTATGATCCGAGTTTTTATTAAATTAAATTTTAATATTTAATTTCGAGAGTTGCATTGTTAATAAAATTTATTAAACTTGAGATTTATTATTTAGTTAGTTAATTTAAATATTTGGTATTAAATATTGTTTTTAACACTATTAACTTTATGAAATTTTATTAGTTTTTATTTTATCTATATATATGTATTGTTTAGTGTTTATATATATATATATACATATGAGTATATTTACACATGTTTTATTATGTGGTTGAGATTGATTGTTGTTAATATATTATTATTATTATTATTATTATAAAAAAAAAACATAAGTCAAAGCAAACCAATTTTTTTTTTTTCGGGTCCCTTCCTTCTTCCCCATTCTTTTTCTTTCTTCTCCCCTGTCTTCGTTCTTTTCCCGCACAACCACCAACAGCTGAACCCAGCTGACCCGAACCACCACCACACCGTCAACCACATAAGCTCCGGCCACTAGAAGCTCACCATCTCTTCTTTCTTCTCTTCCTTTCCGCCATAGCTGCTGCTTCTCCTTCTTCTTCTTCTTGTTGATCTTCGGTCAGTTGGAGAGGGAGCTCACCGGAGCTATTTTCCGACGACCTGAGCAATGATTTTTGGTTCTGATCTCTTCCTTTAGGTAGGAAGCTCCTCAACATAATTTTTGTGTGATTTTTAGAATTTATTTTGATTTTATTGTTATTTTTATGAAGATATTATATTTTTAGGAAATTTCATAATTTAATTCTAAATTTATTTTTGGTTAAATTATAGTTAGTTGGCATGTTTATTGGTGATTTTTATTTTTAGATTGTGTAAAAATAATTTTGTTAGTTAAATTAATATTTTTGTATAATTTTGTTAATTTTTGGTTAATTTCTAAATATATGTAAATTGAATATAAAAATTATAGAATTTGGTTATTTGATTTATTTAAATGTATGTTTGGTGTTAAAATGCATTTTTATGAATTTTTAGAATTTTATAGATATTAAATTTAATTATTGATATTAATTAGTTTAATGAAATT
>CATIWK010215204.1:0-17893 GCA_949634005.1 Mallotus japonicus
GTTAGCAACTTGCTTCAAAGCATCTCTCCAGTTCTGCATCTCATCTTTGGTCACTTTCAAAGACTCTTCATGTTTCACAAACGCAGCTCCAAAGCTACCCGTCTGGTTACGAATATGGGATGGATCAACTCGATAAAACACCGGTATAATCATTTGGCCGTTGTTTCTCCTGTAATCAAGAATCTTCACAAGTTCCCTCAAACACCATTTGGAAGACGCATAGTTTTCTGAGAGAAGAACAACTGAAATTTTGGACTGCTCAATTGCATCCAAAAGTGATGGTGAAATCTCTTCTCCTCTGACAAGTCTGTCGTCAATGAAAGTCAGAATTTTCTTTCGATTTAACGCATCATAGAGGTGGCTGGTAAAATTATCACGAGTGTCTTCGCCCCTGAAGCTAAGGAAAACATCATATTTTCTTGGTGGAGAGTTAGTAGGATATGAGGATTGATGAGAAGAAGATGATGCAAAAGAAGAAGATGCAGAAGAAGAAGACTGATTCATAGTAAAAAGTGAGAAAAACCAGATAGTTGAGATTAAAATTAAACAGCAGAATTTCTACAGCTCTTTTTCCATCAAATTAAGCTTCCAAACAAATTGGTGTTGGCTCTGTTCTTAGACCGTATATCAATATCTATATGCTGAATCGGTCAACACCGAGCTAATTAACATTGAGAATTTTTCTGAGTCGATCGAGTCTTAGCTAGCTAATATAATTAATTACCTTAACTACAGTGGCACAAAGAAAGAAAGAAAGAAAGAAAACTTTTAGCTGTACGTCGTCTTTAAAATGAAAACGAAAGGCAGATAGATTGTGTTAAAGGGTTTCAGAGCTCAATGCAATTCATACTTACGATTAGAAGCTAGGGCCGGATGGTAATCACATTTGCCCCTTCACTTATGTATGACAAAGCTGAACAGAGCAAAACAGAAAAAAAAAGATATGATGAAGAAGACGGAGAGTGAAAAAGGGCGAAGAGAGAGTAGAAGGCAATGAGCCAAATAAAAAAGTTGGTTAAAGGTGCGGGTGGGTGAATAAATTGGGAAAAGTTTAATATCAGAGGAATAAAATAGGTACCGTACACTTGTTTAAATGTATGTTATTTATCGGGCTGATGTATATGTAAGGACATGCTCTAAATGTGGGTAAAATTTTTTTTATATATATATATATAATAGTTTGTATTAATATGATGATATAATGTATTTATTATTTTCTGTATTTATCATTTTTTATCAGTTTGACATTTTTATTTGTACTTTTTGATCAGTCAAACCCTTATGACATAACACATGCTGATTCATTATTTCATGTCCAGGGATTTCAAAATTGCATTTTAGCCAAGTTCAGATGTCAAAATGATAAAATTATAAGGTAAGATGTCAAACTGACAAAAGTGACAAGTACAGGGACCATGTATATATTATGCCTATATATATATATATATATATTTTTTTTTTTTTGAGTAAAGGGCTGGAGCCCAGAAATAAAATTCTGGGGTTCAAATATTATTAAAAGGAAATAAAAAGAAAAGAAAGAAATATAATGAAGAGCATAGGCAAAAGCCACAACTGATTAAGAGAACCGAAGTTGCTCTCTACAGCAAAACAAGCAGATAAAAAAAAAAAAAAAAACCACCCCCTGAAAACAAAGATCAAAGGATCCATTCCCAGCGGAACAAAAGAACAAGATCATTCTCGCTAACCAAAGTCAAAGATTAAGTCGAATAGGTTTCTTCGAAACTCTCTTGAGCGGGACTTGAAATTTTTTTTTTCCCTGTGATCCATGGCACTTCCTTCTCTGCCCTAGATGCTATGATTTTTGATTGGAAATCATCATTGGCTGTGTTGTAAGCATTAACAAGGGGTTTGCTACTCTACAACTGAGGCCACTGTTCTTCAGAATCCAGAAGATCAGCCCAAGAGTCCCTTGCCTTAGTGACAGAGGGAGTGGCCATAGCCTGACAGTCAGCTTCAGTTTCCATGATTTTTGTCACATTCAGATTAGAGAGTGCCTCTGTTTCGGAAACAAGCATTTCCTTGCCCATAGAGTATGAGTTTGAAGACTGCTCATACACCTGTGTGGGCACTTCAATATTCTGAACTACCACATGGTCATCAGTACCTTCTGAATGTAATTCTGAAACCTGACGCTGATGTGTGGCACCAACAGCATCACCATCAGACATGACATCCTGCGACACGTGATGATCATCTGAAGCCTCGTCATCTATCCTCACATTCAAATTCTGAAGCATGTGTTGTTCAGAGGTAATCTGAGCATTATGAACAACGGCACACTGTGCATTATGAACAACAACACACTCTTCATCATCTGTTTTATCAGCTGTGTTCTCGACGTCATTTGGAATTTTATTTGAGTCGTCAGAGATAGTCAATTCTGCAGCAACTACCTCTGTCACTATATTTGCTGGAACAGAAGGGTCAACTTCAGTAGGAATAAATTCTTCAACCTCATGTAATTTCGCAAACACATTGCTGACTGAAACAAATTGAGAGGACTTTTGTTTCTGAGGTTTGGGTTTCTAGATTTTGATTGGTTCTTCCATAAGTTTGCGATTAGCATTTGTAGATTTTTTCCTTTTGCAATCATTGGCAGCATGACCGAGATTTGAACAAAGAGTACAAAACTGTGGTAGATTTTCATATACCACATGCACGAAGAAGCTCTTACCCACACGTTCGACCAAAAGATTTTCAGGTAATGGTTTTGTAAAATCAATGTCTACCAGAATTCTGGCATAGTGCCCAAACTCACCATTGATTGTGACCTTATCAAACTTCAACAGAACTCCAATTCCGCTCGCAATTGATGCCAAGATCTTTGGGTGCCAGTACTCCCATGGTAATCGATGTAGACGAACCCATATTTGCGCGTTGGCTGACCGCTGTTCCGTCGGATCAAAATCAGGCATCCAATGTTGGAGTCGAAGAATTCCCGGTTTCAAAGCTATGGTGCCTCGTCCCCAAACCCCATTTTTTTCTGCAGTAGAATTCAGAAGAATATGATAATTGTAGTGGGTCCCTCCTAGTGGAGTGGAGCCCACATGTTTATAAAAAAAAAGTCAAAAAAGGCTGCACCGAAATCGGTGCAGCCATAAAAGAAAAATTTTGTTGAAAATTTTTTTTTGTACCCTTCTGTATGCAAATGCCTATATAAAGGCTTTGCATACGGGAGAAGGAAGGAGAAGAAATAAGGAGCAAAAACAGGCGAGAGAGAAAGAGCTCCTGTGAGGAAAAATTAAGCAATTTTTACTTTGTGAGAGTAAGAGAGTTTTTTAAGGTTTGGGAAAATTTTCTCAAAGGGTGAGTGACAAAATAGTGAGGAAATTATTTTGGGGTGTGGGAAACACTTTGAATGCCACTATTTTGGTGAGATCTCTGTTATTGTATACCTCTAGTGTTAATCTAGAGAAGACTCTCTCTTGTACCTACTATTTTATAGTGGAAGAATTTTTCCGAGTTTGTCCCGTGGACGTAGCCCAACACTAAAGGTGAACCACGTTAAATTTTGGTGTCATTTTTATTATTTATACGACAGGTTTTACCGCCTATTTGATTAACCAATTGGCTGGTTTAACCGCCTATTTTATTCACTTGTTGGCCGGTTTGACCGCCTCCATATATTTATTTGCTTAATTATTTCTGCAGTAATTTTATTTTGTCTCTGTGAATATTATTTCGTTATGCCAACACTGTCAATTTTCACAACACCAGAGAGGTCGACAACTTGGTTGGGGCCGATGGGTTCTATAGAGGTTAAGGGTAATTAGTTTCTGGAAACAAGAGAGGGTGAAGACATAGTTGAGTGGGACAAGTGTGTGGGTTGATGCGCCGGTGTAGTGGGGTCTGTATGTGTTTCGGTGGGGGCAGGATGTGTATCTATACACGTCCTGAAAAGTCTACCATATGTTCTCAGGCCATAAAATGAAATGTAATTCCGTGTTTTAGGACTGAGCAATGCAATGAGATTGTATAATATTGAGGTATTTTCTTTGGAAATAGTTTTGTACTGCCAATATTTCATGATGGCTCTAACTATAGCTGCCCCTCCATCATCTAGACCTCCCTGTCAATTATGTATCAAAATATAAGAGAAACGTCAAGTATTGTACACTAAAATTAGCATGTATCAAAATATAAGAGAAACGTCAAGTATTGTACACTAAAATTACCTGGAAGCCTGGTAAGAATGGTATAACAATGATGACTCGGAAACACTTCTGTTCTTTGTGGGCTTGCAAAATACTCTTATATAATGCATCTAGGATGCGGTTCTGTATAATCTCATCTCCATAAAGACCTGATATGAAAAACTGGTTCTGGAAGCAGAAAGCCAACAAATAGTTATTTCAAAAATCACATTGGAAAATTGATTTTACAGACGGTCCAAATAACTCTAAATATTAACATAGAAAATAGCTCAGATATCTTGACAATAACCTCTATGTAGATAAAATGTTGTGCTTTTTCAATGAGAGAACAGTAGGCATTATGGATGCTTTCTTCAGTTTGGCTAACTCCAGCAGACCATTGACTGACACTTCTGGTAACCTACAAACCATACTTATCCTCAATATGATGGGTGAAAAATATATTATAGATTGACAGTAAAAATTAAAACAAGATACATAAGAGGAAGGGAAGAATAGTAAACAAATATGCATTTATGGCCATGTTATCCTTCCCCCCACAAATGAACTTTTTTGCACTGCAATATACATGCAGTATCTTGTTTTAAAAGTTGTTCTGAGTTATCAAAAGGGACATGAAAAGGTATTTAACTTGACAATAGCATGCAGTACGAGGCCCAACTTGTCCACAAGCAGACACATTATGATCATCTTCCTCTGATATTACTGACCATTCATCTGATGATATCTGAGAGTTGCTTTTCTGATGAAAAGAATCAAGTTCATCAATGCAACCTTCTGGTGGTGCATCAGGAGCTACGCCTTCAACTTTGGATTTCTGGAAGTAAAACGAGAAACTTCCACAGAAGCCAGTTGGCTGATCAGGATTTATGCACATGCTATTCACGTGAGATTCATTTACATCTCTTCCTAATGCTAGCTCATTCCTGTTAGTGGGCCAATTTCATTCCAACTCATCATTTACCTGCTGGTTACATTAATATATGTTATTTCAGAAGGTTGCAACACTAAATTGTAAGTTTTAAAAGTTTAGACATTTTATTGTAAAATTTTAAAAAGTACAGACACCAAATTTATCTTTGTACCTAACAAGAAAGAAAAAAAAAATAGCCGAGTCTTTTCCTGTTAACATAAGCACATGCATTCGTACAAAGTTTACAGACAACGCACAATGAACTCATGAGATTTTTTTTGACCCAAAGATTTTTTTTTTTTACCCAGGCCAGGCCTTTGGAGGGGCACTAACCCGAGACCCCATCCCATCCCCCATCCCCTATGACAAAAAAAAAAAAAAAAGATTTTTTTTTTTGAGCTAATGAGATTGTTTCGTCTGTCATATTGCTTTTTTTAAACCTATATAATATCTAAAATTTATTAAATTTTAATTCGATTTAAATATAATTATAAAAATAATAATATTGTTTAATAATTTATTATAATTGCATATTAAAATTCTACTAATTCAATACAAGGATTATATCAATCTTTTTAGTGTCATTGACTTTTTCTATCCAAAAATTTGAATAGATTCTATATGGATACTATTGCTCTTTTTTTTTAAATGTCAATAATATTTAAAGTTTATTAAACTTTAATTAATTCGATTATTTAATCTAAATATAATTAATTTTTTTTAATAATTTAGTGTGATTGTATATATTAAAATTCAAACTTAAAATATCATTTAAACAAGAATAGTTATTATCAATTAACTCGATAGATACTTATAAAATTGTGACTATTAATCGTTAATAATAGTAAAAAAAGATTTATAATTTATCATAGATGAATATGGAGCAATATAATATAATTATAACTATTAATAAAAAATTGTAGGATATTATTTATGAGTGGGGAGCATCATCACAATAAAAATAATTATTGGTAAGACCACAAAAAAATGAACTGGAATATTAAAAATGTAAAATACAAAATTTTAAAAATATTTAATTTTTATATAATAATTGTTTTATTTGATACTTTTAGTATTCAAAAATCACAAGAACTTTTATGAATATCAGAGTTTAAATCGGATGGACCCATAAAAATAATTCTTTCAAAAAAAATTTTGTGTACAAAAGTCAAATTAAAAATTTTATTTAAGGAAATTTAACCTCTTTCTTATTGTTGAATCCATAGATGATATAATATATTGAGAAAACCATCAGTTCTATCCTAAACTTTGAGTCAATTATCAATTGAATCCTACTTTAAAAGTCATTTCTATTTGCTCCTTCAACTTTATAAATCTTGTCAATCCTATCCAATTTTGCTTAAAGAACCTAATTGTATTTTAAAAAATTATTTTTAGATCCTATAAAATAAATTTGACACTTATTAAATTTTTTTATCCTCTTTTTCCTATAAGAAAAAATAAAAGTAAGAAAATATTTTTAAATTCTAATTTTGTCACTTTTGACATAAATTTAAAATTAATTTCTAAATATTTTTATAAATTTTTTAATTTTTCACTAAATCCTAAAATTTTAACTATTTTAAAATTTTACTTCTTAACTTTCAATCACATAATTTAGAAATTTTTCTAATAGAGGTCAAATAAAAAAAAGAGAGAAAATTTTGAGATACTAAAAATATTAGTCAAGAATATAAAAAATATTTAGTTTTTTGGAAAAAAATGAAAAATTAGAATTTTATTATTATTTATAGTGATAGTTAAAAGTGCTTACTTTATTTATTTATTTTTATTAATGTTAGTCTATATAATAAATTAATTTACAAGTTATCACCTTTTTCTTATTATTTTAATTGATATATAAAAATTAAAATTTTATGTAAAAATTGAAAAAATTATTTTTAAATTTATTTTAAAAATGGTAATATTACAACTTAAAAATATTTTTCAAAATTTATTTATCTTAAAAAAAGAAATTTTTAAAAATATAATTAGATCTTTCAAATAAATTTAAATAGAATTGACACAATACATAAAGTTAAAAGAATAAATCGAAATAATTTTAAAATAAAATTTAATTAATAATTAACTTAAAATTGAGGATAAAATTTTAACATAACTAAAAGTTTCATTGTATTAATCCGATTAAATTCTAATATAACTAACATAATTGCAAAACCTTACAGTTACAGTCGCTCCATAATACACCGAAAACTAACATAATTTACTTCCGGTAGATAAATTAGCAAATACGAAGATATATATAAAACTCTAAATGGGATTGTTGATAACATTCTAAATGTTCTTACTTTTTAACTCTTCAATGAAGGCATTATAATCAGAGTGAGAAGATCCACCTTCTACAACTGCTTTTCTTACCATTTCTGCAAGCTTTTTTGCTCTGCATCTCATTTCCTCTGCTTCTGCACCCACCATGGCTTGTCGCACTGCCTTTGTTATGGCTTCTTTCTTCACACTATCTCCTACTAATCTTACCCACTTCTGAGTACCCAATGCAATTCCAATTCTTAATACCTCAGTTATCAACTTTTCATTATAAAATTGCTCTGCTGCTACTGGCCATGTCACAATTGGCACTCCTACTGATACTGCTTCAAGTGTTGAGTTCCATCCGCAATGTGTCTTGAATCCTCCTACTGCTTCATGTTCAAGAATCAATACTTGAGGTGCCCACCCTCGTATTATTAGCCCCTTCCATTCTTTTCTCAAATCCATCGGGTAACCAATCTTCCTCATCATTTTTGCTTTTCTTCCCTACCTAAATGAATTGATGCTCTGAGCCTTCAGGCTGTGATCCTGATAGGTTTTGTATATTTTAATAATAAGAATTACAAAGATATATATAATATAAGAAATGGAAAAGAGTTTATGTGAAACTCAAATACAAGAATCCTAATCAGATACAAGTATCCTAACACCCCCCCGCAAGCCCAGGATCATCATGTAAAGGAAGCTTGGCTGAAAGATATTGGAACCGAGTGATGAAGAGGGGCTTAGTAAATATGTCTACAAGTTGCTCTTGCGAAGAAACAAATTTAACATTAAGGAACCCATTGGAAAATTGCTCTCGAACAAAATGGAAATCGAGCTCAATATGCTTTGTACGCGTATGAAAAACCGGGTTGGAGGTAAGATAAATTGCACCAATGTTGTCACAATGTAGTTGCACGTTGGAGCAAGGAAACCCAAGTTCATTGAGCATGGATCGAAGCCATATTAATTTGGCAGTGGCAAGAGCAACAACTTTGTATTCACTTTCAATGGGAGATCTGGCCACAATTTGTTGTTTCTTAGCCATCCAAGAAATTAAAGAATCCCCAAGAAAAATGCCAAACCCACTTGTAAAACATCTATCATCAATGTCACCACCCTAATGGCTGTCGGTGTAGCATGAAAGAGCAAGAGAATCAGTCTTAGAAAAGAATAATGCTTTTATCTTGGAACCATGAAGAAAACGCAGCAAGCGTTTAAGAGCTATCCAATGAGCATCACTTGGAGAGTTCATAAATTAGCAAAGCTTGTTGACCGTGTATACAATGTCGGGACGAATGATAGTAATATATTGTAGTGCCCCAATAATTCTTTGATACTCTTCGGCTTGGTCAATGGGGTCTCTATGATTTTTAGCAAGTGTGAGTTTGGTGGCAATCGGTGTTGAACAAGCCTTGGAATCCGACATGCCTGTGCGTTAAAGAAAATCACATATGTATTTCTGTTGAGAGACTAACATGCTAGCAGCATTTCTTTGAACTTCAAGGCCAAGAAAATAGTGTAAGTCTCCAAGATCGCGAATGGGGAACTCTGTCTTTAATTGCCGAATAATATTTTGAACAAGAGATATAGAAGAACCTGTGACAACTAAGTCATCAACATAAACAAGAATGAAAGCAATATTAGTCCCATTATTTAAAATAAATAATGAATGATCACTTTTAGAAGCAACAAATTACAAGGAGAGAAGATAAACATTGAGTCTTTGAAACCATGCCCGGGGTGCTTGCTTTAACCCATATAAGGACTTTTGCAATTTGCAAACACAATCTGGATGAGAATCATCAACAAAACCGGGAGGTTGAGCCATGAAGATATTTTCTGTAAGATTTCCATGGAGAAAGGCATTGGAAACATCAAGTTGATGAATGGGCCAACACTTCATAGTGGCAATGGCAAGAATGGTTCTGATTATTGTTGCTTTGATAACAGGACTGAAAATGTCCTTGTAATCAAGTCTAGATTGTTGGGTAAATCCTTGAGCCACGAGACGTGCTTTGTACAGCTCTATACTTCTATAAGACCGTCTTTTAATCCTGTAAATCCACTTACTCCTTACAACATTAGCATTAGTAGGTTTTGAAACCAAAATCCAAGTGGAATTGGTAAGAAGCGCATTGATTTCCTCAGACATGGCATTATTCCAAACCGAATATTTGGTTGCTTGTAAAAAGGTGCGAGGTTCGGTATCACTACTAGAAAAACAAGTTTAGTAAGAGGAAATTTCATCATTAAAAGTGCATTTCCCATCATTAAAAACTTTTAGTGACGGGAAAATTACCATCATGAACCGTCATTATAAGCTCCGTAGTTAAAAGTAAATAGTGACGGGAACAAGAATCCCGTCATTAATACAAATAATGACGGAATGGTATCCCGTAAATATAAACTCTCAACAGCGATGTAATTTCTCGTCATTGAAAGGTTTTTTTCTATCATTATAAGTCTTCAATAATAAGAGCTATTCCCGTCATTAAAAGTTATTTCTCCTATTGTTAAAAAACTAGAATAACGACGTCATTTCCCGTCATTAAAAGAAATTTCTTCTGTCATTAAAAATACTATAATAACGATGATTTTTTTCAACGCTATTAAATAAATTATATTGTCGTAATATATATTAATAGCGATGACAATTTCTATCATTATATTTTTCATTTTCCAGTCATTATATTCCGTAACTATTCATCCATTATTTAATATTTAATAATAATATAAAAAAATTGATTTAAAAATACTAAAACAATAAATAATAGAATTAAAATTTATTGCACCAATAATTGAAAACCATGCTAAATATATTAATTAAAACATAATAAGTAATAACAATAATATTAATTGTTAAAGTATTAAATAGAAGGAAATTAAAAAACTTGTTCATAATCTAATTCTATGTCAACATCTTTCAAGAAGTTGTCCCAAAAAATTAATCACAACCTAACACTAGTTGTCAACATCTAATTCTATGTCAATCGTATCTCCAGCTACCTACAAAATAATAAAAAGCCAATATCAGTAACACTAAATGATATAAATATATTAATGTTATTTCTAATTCTATGGATGCAAAGAAAGCTAACGTGTTAAGCAGAGGCAATAGACATGCTAGTTTAGTGACAAATTCATATTCTGATCTTTTTTTTTTGGGCATATATTCTTATCTATTTGAGACAAAAGGAATGAAAAGTAATTGCAGACTTTCGTAATAAATAAGATAAAAAATTGATCATGTAAGAATAGAGTTGGGTGCCAACAGTATAATACTGTTAAGGTAGGAAACCATGGTTGAAGGATAAAAGCAAGTTAAATGAGAATGACCTATAGTTACGTATTCAAACTAACTACAAGGTAATAATAGTTAAAATATATTGATACTTGATGGCTTTCAGAAATGCATAATTGTAATCACTTTCGATCATTCCCACTCTGTTTTGCCCTTGACTCTTAGCTTATATTCTTGCCAGGATACATCATAACATATAAGCCAAAAAAAAGGAAAGAAGAATGAGTAAACAAACATATATCAATCCACCCATCCCCCACCCACAACAAGAACCATTAACAGCTGTACAAGCAAACAACATCCTTGTCAAAAAAGAAAGACCACTTTTCCTGTCATGCTATCCTTTTCAGAGTATAATTGAAGATTTCAGGTCATCACAGATTCCAATCATCTATAAAGAAATAATGAACAACCAATGCATAATTATAATGAAAAACTACGAAAATCATTCCAAGATCCCAGTACAATCCCCAGAAATCAAACAAGTATAACAGCAACAATAATGATATTATCTAACAACAATAAAGAGAAAAAGAACAACTAACACAATAACAGTAGTTGTTTAAACAAACTTCGAAAGAGCAGCAATGCTAAACAATAACAATGAACAAAAGATAATATAATATAAGAAACAGAACCACCTGTTGTTAGAAATTGAATTGATGTGATAATCTTGTGCATGGGCATCAACCCTTCGGCATCTAGCCACCAAGCTAGTCTCATTGCTAGTTACCCACATGTAGCATAAAATAGGAGTTAGATTGAAGCACGACTGAGAGAGCAATCTATAAAAAAAAAAAAATAGGACACACCCAAAGAACGCCCTCCACCCTCAGACCTCTTTTCTTAACAGTGGCCAACATCACAACTAAACCCCTAAACCCAAAAAAAAAAAACAATTGAATTAGTTATCAAACTTGCCAGAAATCAAAAAAAAAAAAAAAGTGATGCCAATCTTTTCATTACAAAATTAAAACAAAACCACATGTTCTAAGAATTTCTTTTGTAAGAAAATAAACACAAAACTTGTTTTAATCTTTATATTGAAAGCATGTCATATTTAAGCAATGAGGATACTCAAACAACATATGCTTTCAAGGTTGTTAATTATTTTTTATCCTACTCCAGAAATATAAAGTTCAGCTTCTGCCACAACTAAATGGTAGGCTATTGCCAATAAAAGGTAGTGCCACAAGTATCTGATATACATATAAGTATCTAAGTTCATAAACAATAATGTCCTCAAAACCAATATTAGTAGTACTGTGAACAATAAATGAACATCGATTTACCACAACTTCATCACTATTTATATATTTTTCTTACAATAAATACTTTAGTATGATGTTCAAAATCTCATATGAAAACTTACTGTGTGATAATGAAAGCAAGAATTGTCAGCAACGTGTAAGCCAGCCCAATTTCTAGATTTTTTCCACTCAATTAGGACCTGAAGGCAGGAAAGCATAAAATTTGGTTCTTATATTGCAGGAAAGTAATCTAAAAACTTAAAAAGGGAAATTGATCCAAACCAAAACATAAAGGCAAGATATTTTTTAGGGGTAAATGCTATGAACGATATCGAAACTTTGCACTCGATTACAAAATAGTACCATTACTTCAATTTGTATCTTTTTAGTACCAAAATATCGATTTTAGTTGCACCGGAAAGTCCCAAAAACACAATCAGGCGAAATTTGATGACATGGCAACCGGAGATGTCCCATCAGCAGCCATATCATATGACACGTCAATAATAAAAAACAAAAAGTGGAAAAAAAAAACAAAAAAAACTTAAGTTAATGATGCTGCTTGTTCAGAATTGGATTATTTCAGAATTCTCTCAACTGGTCCGAAAAGCAAAACATCAAATAAGTTGCAACAGTTTGCCGATGTGGTATATGATATGGCTGCTGACGGGGCATTTCTGGTTGCCACGTCATCAAATTTGGCCTGATTGTATTTTTGGGACTTCCTGTTGCAACTAAAATTGATGTTTGGGTACCAAAAAGATACAAATTAAAGTAATAGTACAATTTTGTAATTGAGTGCAAAGTTTTGGTACCATCCAGAGAATTTACCCTATTTTTTAGCTAGAATAATACTTTTGAGAAGAAAAGCAAACATGCAAATGCTGAAAAGTAAAGACCTGCATATTCATGCATATTCATGAGGTGAAAAGTGAAAGCAATTGTTATCAGCTCATCCTAAAAGCAACAATATAATCTAAATGGTCCTAAAAAGTAAGCTGTTCTCTTTTCATATAAGAAACCAACCGGCAGCGGTGATTCCATGCACGGTAATTCATTTTTGATCTCTGCAAAAAAAACATATATCTTTTTTTTACCATTACTCCAAAAGGATAATTATAGGAAAAAAAAAACACTTTAAATCTCCACTATTAAGAAGCATAATGCTCAAGAAGAACATAAGCTATAAAAAAAACAAGACCGCAAAGATAGAAATTGCAAAGGAAAGTCATGGTAATCCAAAACAGATATGATGAACAATTAAGCTAATTACAACTGAACCCTGACCAAAAAAAAAAAAAAAGACAACCATCAAATTTAATTTTTCGTTTAATTACAACTAGAATTCAAACGTCAAATAGTCACTAATTAATCAAGTTACCAAATAACCCCATCATGAACATCGCTTGATACAGCTGATTGGAGTCCCAGGGTTGAAAGACAAGGTAAGACTATCTGCTATAATTGTTAATAGTAAAGGAAAAAAAAAACTCCAGATTACAAATTCATTTCAAAGTATCTAACCAAAATTAACTAAGATCATCAAAAAACGGATAAACTGAAAAAGTAAATAGGCAAACTTCCTTAGCATTAATACAATAGAGCTCCCCTTCAAGAAACCCTGGATAACACCAGAAAAGATCGATCAAAATCCACCACCATTAAGAATAAAAAATCAGAAAGTTGTACGGAGATCTAAAAAAACCCAATTTCCACTCCATAATTATTATGGAATCCTGAAAAATCAACCAACCAATACTAAGAACCCACAGGCTTCCCAGACACAAAGCTTAGGCAAGATGAGAGAAATAAAAGTAAATAGTTAGCTCTCTGCTCTGGTAGAATCAAAATCACATAATCCACTTTAGAAGCAGCAGTTGGGATCAAAGAAAACCCATATTTCAATTTTAGCCAAATCCACAAAGAAATTGGGTGAGGAAAAAGTTTAATCGAACCAAACCTATCCTAGAGAATCATAAAAAAAATGCAGAAACATTCGCAGGGTCTAGCAAAAACAAAACTTCACCGAAATTACAAAACCCATCTTCTAATCGATCGGACTACAGCTCTTTCTGTTTCAATCCTACTGCCAGAAAGCAAACCAGAGATAATTCCAACTGTCAGGTTTTTAGATCTACCAAATCAAAACCAACTAATTAATCAGACTAGATCTTCATCATATAAACTTGAAGACAACAACAAACTAATCTTATATAATCAGAATATCAAACCTCTTATAGCATCAAAGGCCGCCCATTTGGATCAGCCGATCTACTACGTTCTCAACTGAAAACCAAACTTTGACAAGATTGAAACAAAATCAAACCAATTCAAAGCAAAATCTGATCTAAAAACGTAAGAAACACAATCAGTGTGCACGGCCAAAACAAAAAGTATATCTCCGTTCCGTAGATATAGAAGATTTCCGCCGGAAGATATACTTCTAAAATTTGTTTGTATGACCTATGCCATTCAAATTCATCAATTATCTATCCTACTAGTGATGTCCTTGTGAAGCTAACAAGAATAAAGGTGCAACTAGTACGAGAAAATAATATTTTATTATCACAAAAAGTTGATGAACCTTCATTAATTAATGGTATCCAATTCCTGAACTGAATTTAAACCTCGACTATTTTTTCCACTAACTCATATTCTTTTCCTATGATATCTTGAATTGCTGAGCATTTTCCAGCAATCATCTTGATCACCCATCACCTGTCAATAATTGATACGTCAACAAGGATCAGATATTTCACTTAAAAACATTATGGGAACATAAAAAATGTAAATAGAATATCAAAACAGAAAAATTATAGAAACATATAAGATGACAACATTAATTCGTAAAATACAAACCCACATATCAGCCACTGATGTACGAACCCGCTTATTCAGTCCAACATTCTTGGCCCTGTCTTCAACTCTTTGAGTAATAATATCATTATTGTTTCTAAGTATCTGACTCCCCATTTTTGCAAGATTTGCTCCATTTGACCTCTCATTCAGTGAAAGTTCGCTTCTCTGTCGTTTTTTAGAGCTCAACACCTCCGTATACTTTTCCAATTTGAATAAGGAATCTCACAACACTTTTGCTCTATCCTTGATGGATGTATATCATGTCATAGCATAGCCATTACAATTTTTCTGACCCAGAAGAGGAAATGAAATAAACAATGCAGACAACTGTCTCTTCCCATAACTTTTCCACTACTCATGCACCCAGTGAGATTCAAACTTGCCTCAAAATAAAAATTCCAAATCTTTTCCACAATACACTTCAATCATAAAAGAAATATCCCTCACAAAATATAGGTAATGACATGGCAAAATGACCAAGAGATCAAAATGTTGTACACACACAAACAGACATATATATGATTATCATAATATACCCAAAAAGAAGAAAGAATAAAAACATAGGGAAGCAATGAAATCACACCTCAAGATAGCCATGCAATACAGCATTGCCAACATTTGCTCTGAGTGTAATGCATCGCTCGGTAGGTCCTTTCTACAATGAGATAATGATAAATTATTTGTGATGAATTCTTTTAAGTAAAAAAAAAAACCACATGGAAATTAATTCATAAAGAAATGATCACCTATAAAAGGGGTCTTTCTGCATAATTTCAATAATTGAAGCTGTTACATCAATCACAACAGGTAAGCATCCTCTGCTTTGCCATGTCGATATCTAAAAAAAAGTACCCAGTAAACAAAAATTGATTTAATCACTACTACATATCAAAAAAAAAAAAATAATAACTAGTATTATTATTCAGCTATTTATGTTAATATAGAATGCGATTTGGCTTTACTCTATTGATGACAGAGGCTACATTGTATGGAGAATCAAAGAACAAAGAGTCTCTAACCCATTCCCACTCCTCCTAATTCAACCAGAGCACCAATTTGTAGCTGTATGATGATGATGTATCTTGATTAGGAAAATCCTCAATTTTAAAAACTCTGATTATGAATAACCTCCAAAGATGAAGAGCAATGATGAGAATAACCTCCAAACTCTGTTTTCTAAGTAAGATAACAAATTGTTAAAACAAAAGGGAAATTTTTGAATTGAAGTAAATAAGGAACGATCTTACCCAGTTATTCAGCTTGAGTTGTGTAATTACAACCTCAACAATCTTACCCAAAAAAAAAAAAAAAAAAGACTCCATTTATTCTTGAGAAAACCTATCTAGATTAGACTAAGAACTCTTTGCTAACCCATTAGGTAAATTGATCAGGAAATTAGAAAAGAGAGAAAGAGGAAAGAGTTCTAGCAGAGAATAGGGTAATTGATTATAAAAAAAGGTTTGGGGTTTGTTGCACCGTTGGTACCATAATTTTGCCCCATGTTTTAAAATGGTACCAGATTTTCAATTTTTTTCTTTTTAATACCACAAGTTCTATTTTTGCTTCAGATTAAAGTACCTCAAACATATCCGATCAAATTTAGCATGCGTGGCGGCCAGAATAAACATATTTTTAGTATATTCTCCATGTAAACATCCCATTAAACAACCTAATCATTTTGTTGGCCCCATAAAACAAAATTTGATTGTGGGCCCCATAAAAATAAAATTTTAGCAAATTTTATTTTATGGAGCCCACAAAATGATTAGGCTGCTTAATTGGATGCTTACATGGCGAATATACTTATTTAGGCTGTCATGTATGCTAAATTTGATCGAATATGTTTGAGGTACTTTAATTTGAAGCAAAAATAGAACTTGTGGTGTTGAAAAGAAAAAAATTAAAAATCTGGTACCATTTTGAAACATGGGGCAAAATTATGATACCAACGGTGCAACATACCCAAAAGGTTTACAAAGTAGAGAAAAAAAAAGATGGGTTAGGTTAAAAGAATGGCCATTACGTTTTGTTTTTTTTTTTATGAGGAATAATAGAATTTTTTGGTGGGAAGAGTTGGGCGCCAAAAATTTTTACTCTAATAATGACGGTATGGCATTTTAATTGGCATAAAATTAAAATTCTGTTACTAATAGCTAAGGTTTTAGTTAGGGGATATTTTTCCCTCACAAATAACTATACAAATTACACATTTAGTGAGAGGGTTTTGTTACCCTCATTAATTTTTCATCACTAATAAATGTTTTTCTTGTAGTGTATGGAGAAAATCTTTGGAAGGCAATGTGGAGGTAGCAAGATGAGCAGTGCATTTTTGCATGATGGTTGAACGCAGCTGCATGGGGTGAGTTCGGCGGTCTGATGTAGAAGTGGTTGTAGATTACCGAAGATCAACAACTAAATCAAGACCAGGTGAATTGGGTGAGGTATTGGATAAGGCTGTATGGGTGGATAAAGGTTCGGGTGATTGGGTAGAAGAGGACGGTAGAGAAGATAGAGCAAGAGAGTGAGAGGAATATTCGGGTGGAGGTGGGAACGATTTTGATTAGGATCAGTGGATGTAAATGAGGGAAGAGATAAGAGCGGAAGATTAGGAACATTACCTGGAGTATGTGCACCAGATGAAGATGAGACTGTAATCCACGGATGAGTTGAGGTAGTAGAGTTCAAAGAGGAATTGTTTGAAGAGAGTTTGAAAGGGAATACAATTTCATCAAATGAAATATGCCTAGCAACATATACACGATCCTTTTGAATATCTAGACAAAGATGACCATGATGAGTTGGAGAGTGACCAAGATACACACATTGATGAGTGCGGAATGAACAATTATTTTTGTTATAAGGTCTAAGCCATGGATAGACGGCGCACCCAAAAATTTTTAAATCAGTGTATTTTGGTGATTTTTGATATAGTAATTCAAAAGGATTTGATTTGTGAAGAACTCTACTAGGCATATAATTGATTAATTGGACACTAGTCTGAAAAGAATATGGCCAAAATCTTAATGGAATTTGAGCATGTGCCAAAAGTGTGAGACCATTATCAATAATGTGACGAATTTTACACTCTGAAATTCCATTTTCTTCATGTGTATATGGACAA
>CATIWK010215358.1:0-19151 GCA_949634005.1 Mallotus japonicus
CTGATCTTCTTAAGCCACGAATATAAAAGAAGACTCCAGGTGTAAATTGAATAGATCAACTTCAAAAATATCCATTTTGATCCTTAATGAAAAGCCAACATTGCCTAATAACCCTCAAACTTCCAATTGTTCAATTTAGGAAATTTATTTGTTTCAATTGAGTCCGAATCATTCTAAACTTTTTAGTACTTATTATTTACTTCATTTTTATTCCTAATCCTTCTTATTCTCATAATTTCACTCATTTTGAGTATCATCAAAATTATAAAATTCTCACTCTATAATCAAGTACAAGTCACGGCTTAACTTGATACACTAGTCTAACTATATATACTAGCTTATACTTAAATAAAATCAATATATATATATATGTAAATGAAATGCAAAATGAATGCAAATGTACCCACAGTTAGAGTACGGGTATGACATTTATATTTATATTTATATTTATTTTTATTTTATTTGAAAGGGATTTTAAATAACTGTTTTAAAATCAACATGCATTTTATAAAATTGATTCACTCAATGAGGTCTGACTCCCCTCAACTATTTTTCAGGATTCAGGGAGTCTTCTGTTAGTTCTCCATCTCTTCGCCAGACCCATTATTCACTGGCTGATTTATGTAAATCTTAATAGAACTTTTCTTCGTATTTCTTAGTTGCTGCAGTAGTAGTACGTTCTTGTAGTTGTAATACGTTCTTGTATGGTAGTGCTATGACAATTTTAGCAGACATTATGTGTTTGGGTTGTATGTTTAAATATTTTATGATGATGTTTATGAAAGATTTCTTTAAAGTTTTAATTCTGAGGTAAATTTATGGTTATGTTTTATATGAATTTTATGTTTTAGGCTTGCTATGGGTTTCGGATTCTTGCGAATTCCCGTTCCCTAGCACCGGTCATGACCTCTGGGTTTGGATCGTGACACAAACATTTACTTAAACAAATAAAAATTTGCAAAAAAAATATTTTTTTTTAGTTTATCCACCATCAACATTACTGTTAACACAAGATTGTAGTTGTAACCTCCACCTTGACAGCCATTGTTGTAACCTCACCGCAACAAAAGTGCATAAATGAAAAGAATCATAAATTATTTTTATAATTTATTAAAATTATATATATATATATAGCGGATAGATAACTAGTTAGCTTGTAAATTCATGCATTTTAATAAGGGTAAATTGCTATATGACCCCTATAGTTTTCTATATTATAGTAGTTGGTTCCAAATATTTAAAATTTATATTATCTCTTCCTTATATTTTACAAAATTATACTATTTACCCCTTCCGTCAAATTTTCAGTCACAATTACCGTTAATTAATATGATAATTATCAAGTAAACATTATTTGACCCCTCTACTTGAATATATTATATTGTTTGTCCCCTCTATTTGAATATATCATATTATTTGCCCTTAATATTTAGAATTTATATCTTTTATTATTAAAGCAATTTCTTAGAATTTAATTGCAAAATGATAATTATGTCATTTTCATAAAAATATAAAATGCATAATTTTAATTTTATATAATTAAAATTTTAATTAAAACCAATTAATTAGTATTCATTTTAAAATATCTCCACTTAAATAATAACTTAAATTATTTATGTTGCATTAACAAATTTAATCAAATCAACTCTCTTTTTAATTTTGCTTTTTAATTTTAATTAATAGTTTCAATTTTTGGGTATACAGATTAAATTATTTAAAATTATTAATTTTGTTCATAAATATAATTTATTTACTCAATAATCTAAACTAAAAATTCAAATAAAAATCAATTATAGATAAAAAGAGAATTTACTTGATTAATTTTTTTCATGCAATATAAATATTTTAAGTTGATATTTAAGTAAAGATATTTTAAGATTGGAAGTAATTAATTGTTATTTGGTTAAAACTTTGATTAGATTAAAAATAAAATTTACTATTTTATTTTTATTAAAATGTTTTTAATAAAATTATCATTTTTATAGTCAATTAATGATAATTTAATTTAACATATATTTTGTTAATAAATTAGTTTGATAATAAAAATATGTTTTGTAAATTTTAGGTGTAAATAATATAGAATATCAAATAGAGGGGGCAAATTGTATAATATATTCAAATATAAGGGGAAAATAGTATTTACTTAATAATTATCATGTCAGTTAACGGTAATTATGACAGAAGGAATAAATAGTATAATTTTGCAAAATAAAAAGAGAAGTGTCACACCCGTACCCTAATTATAAGTACATTTGCATTCATTATGCATTGCATTTACATTCAATATATTGATTGAATTTAAGAATAAGTTAGTATATATAGATATATTTATAGAGGAAAGGACTCAATTGTAGCAAATGATTGTCCTTAATTGAAACAATTGAAAGCTTGAGGATTTATATGTAACTTAAGCATTTCATTAAGGAACAAAAGTAGTATTTTACATATTATTTAATTATTTTTTTGGGTATAGCTTCTTCCATCGTGCAGCCATAAAAAGAAAGAAAGAAAAGAAAAAAGAGTTTAGAGAGTTTCTTGATTTCTTCAAGTTGAGCTGGTTTATATAAGAGGAATTTGAAGATCTAAATCAATTTTCAGGCTGTAATCATTATCCCTAAAGCTTTGGTGATTGATTTGATAAGTATTTTAAGTATTTTGAATGATATAATTTAGAGTTCTTAAGTTGCAGATCTCGGGTTCATATAGTCTAGTTTATTAGTCTCTGTAATTTGATCATATCTTGAGTTAGAAAGCTCCAAATTAAGTTTTATTTGATGCTATGAAAACTTTGAAGAGTTATCTAAAACTTTTCCTCTTTTAGCTCAATCTGATTTAGTCTTTATATTAGGGTAATAAGAGAAAACATTTTATTGCTCAGTCTGTCAATTTCTTTGAGCTGGTTATAATTCGTTATATATAACTCCATTTTGTGGTGTCCAATTGATGTGAAATTTTTATAGAATGTTCTAGATATATAGATCTAAGAATTATTAAAATTCCAACTCAGAATTCATTTTCTATAAGTCCCAGCAATTTTTCAAATTTAGCTCTGAAAGTAGCTATTTTGATTATGTGAACCAGGTTTACAGAGTTCATGAATTAAAGCTGGTCTAGACACTTTGGGTATATCTTAAGATAGAAACTCCAAATTGAGTTTGGTTTCATTATAAGAAAACTTAGAAGAGTTTTCTAAAAAATTGTAGTTTTAATTAAGAGGTAATTATGCTTAATAGTGGTCTAACAAACTTGTACTTTTTATTGCTCAATCTGTCTGAGTAATTGAACTGCTTGTAGTGCGACCTTTATAATTTTATTTGTGGTTATTTAATGGAAGTAAAATTTTTATTGAAGATACTAGACATATTTATCTGAGTCTCTTAAAAATTTGAGGTCAAAATTCCTTCTTTTATAGGTCAGGGAAAATTTTCTACTTTCGACATGGAAATAACCATTTTAGAATAAATGGAGCTGATCTGTAGAATTAAATTAATTGGCATATTTTGCATATAGGTTGGGGGCTGCAAGATTAGATCAGTACATGGGATTTTTATGTTGATGATTTATGAATAAATTTCATGCTTTAGGTGCTAGAAAAGGCAAGGAAAGTGGAGGTGCAAACTAATGAATTCGATGAATTGATTGTGTGTGTTTATAGGCTATTTTGGTGAGTAGATGTTCAAGCCCTTAAAATCTCTTTACATCAGTAATGGAATAAGCTTTTAATGTTGTTTTATGGACTTGAAATTGTTGTATTGAAATTTTTTGAGTTCAACTTATTTACCTCATGAATTACTAGTTTATGATACAAGCTTTGAAACAATTATGGTTTTAAGTTCACAAGCTAAATGTGTTACTACTCTATGTTTTTATTTTGTAATATGATTTGAGATTATTTTGGAAACTCAATGATTTAAATGAGATTATAATCAGCATGATTTCATTCTTTTGAATTATGATGAGAAGTGGTTTGATTTTTGAATACTTTATTGAATTATAAATGTGATGGAATTGTTTTGTGTATTACCACCCTATATGAAATGTGTGGATGTGTTGTGGTGTTATATCCACATTTGAGATTGTTACGGTTGCTATTACGCAATAGACAACAGGGCACCTAATTGTAGGACGGTGAAGGGAGAAGGGACATTCCGTGCTAATGTAGTTGAAGGGTTAGCCTTCAAGTGCGCCTAGAAAGTGAGTTGTGATGGCCTGTACGTTATGGTCGGGTTGTGATGTTTGCTACAGGGTTGGTTAATACACATGGAAGTTTATATCGATATTATAAAAACATATGTTTGACTTGGCTGAGTTTGCACAAGTTTGAAATGAAGTATTGATTTAATGTTTTAAGTGAATGATATTTTGATTGAAAGGATGTACTGATGTTTGCAAAGGCACGTGTTTTAATTGATTAAGCTTAAATATATTTGAAAGCAAGATTGGATTTGATGTTTTAAATGAATTATAATTTGGTTATGAATACTCTTGTATTTTGGATTTAAGGTGTTTATTATGTTTAATTAAGATAAATTGTTTTATGCTTATAATATCTATTCATTGAGTATTTCTGTACTCATTTTACTCTGTTTTAAAAATCTTTTCAGATAACAGGGCTTGATAGTGGGTGGATTGAGCTAAGATAGTGTGTATAAAGTTTCAGAATAAGGTTGGCCAACATCCTCGTTAGAGAAGCATTGTTCCTTTATTTCTTAAGCTTGTTATATAAGTGTTGTAAAATAGTATATTTTTAAGTTAAATAATGGTGTCTAAGTTATATGTAATATAACTGTTTGGAAATGTGTTTTATATTATCTTAATGATGTTTTCACTACTGTATTTTTAGTTACAAAGATTAATATCAATAAAAAAATGTAATTTTCTATATTATCCGATTACTTTATACATAATTTACTATTCATAAATACATATTACTTTAAAAAGTTCTTATTCTTTAAATGTAACACATGAACAAGACTAAACTTTTAAAAGAGATTAATTTAAATCATTTTCCAAATATAACTATAATCATAATATAATTAAACTAAATTAAATATTTTATTAATGGTTGGTTTTAAGTGTCTATCTCGGGCTATGTGAGATGAGGTGTGATAAAAAGATAATGTAAATTTTAAATGTTAAGAACCAAATAGTATAATATAGTAAACTATAGAGAGCAAATAATAATTCACCCTTTCAATAAGAGTAAAATGCTTAATTATTTATTAAGTTACTTAAAAAGTATATGCTTTCTTTAGGCCTTATCAGTCAAATATATGCACGTGAGATATGATAAATGTTCTTGCGCGTGTTGATTCCAAGTCCTTTTTTTTTTTTTTTTTTGACTCCAAGTCCTTGTTGACAAGCCCGTCAAAGAAGAAACCAATTAGTTAAGGGAATTATTAGACTTCACGGACGCACTAAGGCCAATACCATGGTGATATGTATTTCCAAAAAAAAAAAAAAAAAATCATGGTGGCATGTAATATTTACTACTTTCATTTCAAATTAATTGTCACTTTTTAAAGGGTTATTTGCAAAAAAAAAAAAATCATGATTTTTAATGATTTTTATAATTTTAACCAAGCATTTCAATTTTGGCAAAATAAAACACTAATTTACAATCTTTGGCAATTTGAATCACCGATCATAATTCCAGTTAACTTCTGCTTGTCTGTAAGGCATTGTTGGGTCTACCTTTCACACTGAACCTTTTACTAGAGTTTGTTGTGTGTTGGTTAACCCAACAGTGACCTGACAAACAGGCAAAAGTTAACCAGAATTGTGATCAGTGATTCGAATTGCCAAAGATTGTAAATTAGTGTTTTATTTTGCCAAAATTGAAATGTTTGGTTAAAATTACAAAAACCACGGAAAGTCATATTTTTTTTGCAAATAACCCCTTTTTCAATAAAATTTTTTTAATTATTTATATCACTTTTATATATCCAATATAACATTACTTTTTTTATTTTATTTTTGTTTTAACCTTATCTATATTAATTAATTTTGTAAAATTTTATAAGTTTTTTCAATATTTTCAAAATGTTGTTTCGTATTCCAAAAAGAAAATTTTGGAGTGTTAGAATAGTTGAAAATGTGCCACAATTATTTTTACAACAATAAATAATAAATTTTGAATACATCTAGAGAAGGGTAATTTAATTCCATTTAGTTGTTTTCCCTATAATTAATTATATTAAATGCTTTCTTAATTCTAGTGAAATACTAAAAAAAAAATGACAATTAGTAGTTTGAAATGGAAGGAGTACTATTTGAGCTTGACACATATGTTTCCTTAATTCCACATTGACACTTAATGATTTTGGAGGACCATTTATACCCCTTATGTCGTCAAATTGGGTGCATTTAAACACAGCTTTTAAACACTGTTAGCTTTGCCATCACAATTGCTTACATGGCTCACGTGGATCCCATTTAATTAAGAAAAGTCAACTAACAGTTGTATTCATATGAAGAAAATACTTGGCTCCTTCCAGTTTCATTTTAAAATGTACTTCCTCCGTTCCAAATTAATTGTCTCTTTTTCAAATAAAAAAAATTCCAAACTAATAGTCATTTTTATATATCCAATGCAACATTAATTTTTCTTTCCTATTTTATCTTTATGTTACCCTTATCTAATTGATTTAGTAAAATTCTATAAATTTTTAATATATTTAGAGGAGAGTAATTTAGTCTCATTTAGCTATTTTATAAGCCTATTAAATACTTTTTTAATTCAAGTGAAATACTAAAAAGAGACAATTAGTTTAGAATGGAGGGAATTTGGGAAAAATGTTCTTGAATATTTGTGCAAGAGGAGGACCCTATTAACTCACTTGCAGCGTCTTGTCATTCTAATATTGCCTCCGTTATATCACTCTCTTCTTTCACCATCTCACACTACACTCTATAGTACCCATTTTACCAGAACCATTGCCATCAAAACCACCCTGGTTATCTTCACCATGCGACAGTTGTCTTAACCCAAAAAAGTCATCAACATCCCCAGCAAATATCAGCAATATCAGAGCCCCCATTTCCTACAAATAAATATAAGGGCACCTCTCCCATGAAATGTCAAGGAGCCTAAAACTCGTTGTATTATTTCTTTTCCCTTGTATAAAGATTAAAAAAGAAAAAGAAAACGAATGTCAAGGTTTGTGCAGGTGAAGTAAAGTGAAAAATAGGTTAGCTAAGCTCAAGTGGATTAGTGATGCTGATGTTTTCATAATTGATTGCCTTTCTTTAATATAATGATTTAGGGTCTATAATTTGGATTTTTAGTTAGGAAATAAGAAGAATAGAAAAAAAATAGGTTTTTCTTCCATGAAAGAGGTGTTTTTTCCTTTAGAAGAGGTTTTGTTTACGTCTTTCAATAAGTCCTTTTCAATTTAAGTGAGGCCCACTTAGCCACATCACTAAATTCTAACAGAAAAAATTAACGAAGTTCGTAGAGGTGTTTAAATGAATTTAATTTGAGGCGTAAATTGTTGAATTAACAACAACGTTAGTTCTAAAAGATAGTGCATTTTTACAATTAAGTCCTATAGAAAAATTTTTTACAATCAAGTCCTAAAACTAATTAAAATGCATCGCGTTAGTCCTACTCCGTCAAACTTGACAGAAATTGATGACATGTCAGTCATCTTACACTTCCTCTCCAAAACTCCTTATGACCTGTCAATCTATGACCACCACATCATTGCCACCATGTCCCTGCTTCTCTCCCAATCCCTTTCTCTTCTCCTCTCCCTTTCCTTCTCTCTTCTCAGTCCTTATCATGCACAGACATTCTTTCATCACCAGAATCACTGTCAGCCTGCTCATAGTGTTGTCTTCTCTTCAAAAAAACCTCCTCATCTGCTACGTTTCTTGCAGAAGATGAAATATCTAAGCCTAGCACATAAATCTAATAGAAAATGGCCTCCACTTGTATAAATTTTTTTTTAGACAAAAGAAAGATGCATTAATTAGATAATAAACAAGAGTCATTTACAGTAGCAACCAAAGCAAAAGATGGGACCGAGCCTGAAATAAGGAATGGAGAATTAAGAGACAGCACACATTTGCAATACATTGAGCAACATAATTGCCTTCTCGTCGAGTAAACGAGAAAGAAACATATTGAAAGTGTGTAGTCATCTGGATTATATCCTCGCATATCAGAGCCGAAATGGATAGCCCAAATTTTCGAGATTGGAGTCTTGAAATAGCAGCTAGAGAATCTGACTCAAGGATAATATTCTGCAACCCATGCTCAACAACAAGAGAAATGCCATAATGCAATGCCTGAAGCTCTGCCATCTCCACATCAAGAGACTCATTAAGGATCTTCCCTGCATATAAGAGGACACCTCCAGCTGCTTGTCGAATTACAACACTTCTTTAGAAGACAAATTACATGGAGATCCAAAAACATTCGATCAACCATCAGGGTTAAATGAGGTGGTAGAAGACCTTGTTTTCCAAATGCCAACTGATTTTTTTGAAACCAAATGCCCAAACACATGTTTCTTTGAAACCAAATGCCTCATAAAATGTTCAAGTGTAGGTATTACATATATTGAGCATCTATGCAAATCCCCTATTTCTCCTATATTTTCATATTTTGTCATGGCTTCTATCGATATAATTTCTTTTTTTCCTAGCCCAAAAGATTAAATATCTTTGACTAAGATGCCTGAGCCCTAAATGTCCACCCAAAATACTCCTCACCAAGAGCAAAAAATAGAACTCTTTATCCCCAATTTGTAATAAATCGACACCGAGGATGATGTAGTAGGTCTGCATGTAGTACTCGAAATCTTCTCCTCGCAGCTTTGCAAATCTTGCTTCAACGCCGCTGCTGGTTGCCCCTATTCTTAGATACGTTCATTTTCCTCATTTTCTCGATCTCCCTTTCCTTTATTCTTCTCTCCTTTTGATTTCTCTTTTCTTTTTTTTATTTAGGTTTAGTTTGAACTTGATAAATAAAGAGGAAGGGTATTAGAGACAAAGAAGAAAAAACCCTCAATTTTTTGTTAATGGAAAGTTGACGTGGCATATGTCTCCAATAAGGCCATATGTGGCAATGATATGGCAGTGAGTCATAAGGAGTTTTCAACTTGGAGTGGAAGATGATTGACACGTCATCAATTTTCATCAAGTTTCACGGAGTAGGACTAACGCGATGCATTTTAATTAGTTTTAGGACTTGATTATAAAAAAAATTTCTTATAGGACTTAATTGTAAAAACGCACTTTCTTTTAGGACTAACGTTGTTGTTAATCCTAAATTGCTATATTTTGATCTTCAAAAACATAAAGTGTTAATATGAGAATGAGGATAAATATAAGGGTCATTTTTTGACCTTTTCCCTAATTAATTCTATTAAATGCTTTCTTAATCCAAGCGAAATATTAAAAAAAAATAATAATTAGTTTGGAATGGAAGGAGTACTATTTGAGCTTGAGAGTTATTTTCAACGACATTATCCAAATTTTATGCAAAATCTCATTATACTACCCAACATTTATTTCATCACTTAAAATTTATTGGAAAAATTACAAATTTGGTGTCTTAACTTTTCAGTTTTTTCTATTTGAGTGTCTAACCTTTTTTTTTTTTTTTGCAATCAAGTGTCTGAACTTTAAAAACGGGTGATAAGTCAGTGCTTCTGGCCGATTTTGTGCTTACTAGGATCAAATGGGCCCCATCCTCTTCACAGTCAGCTGCCACATCATCAACCACCTATACAAATTATTGAAATTTACAAAATTTTCCTTAGGTTAAAGTTTCATGAAAAAACACACAAAAAGAAAAATGCCTCTCTTCTTAATGTTTCCATCGTCGTCTTCTTCTTCTTCTTCTCCACAACAGAACGAAGGAAGTTTAAGGAAAGGATATAGAAGCAGCGGCGGCGGCGGCGAAGGCAGTTAGCAGTAGGGGAAGGCAAATAGGGTGGTTGGAGCGGTTAGGTTTTTTGGTTTTTCAATTCTTCTTCCTCTTGTTATATTGACTGGTTTTCTTGGTTTTTCAATTCTTCTTCCTCTTTTTTTTTATTTCTTTAGTTTTCTTTGTTTTTTGTTCTTCTTCTTTTTCTTTTTATTCTTTATCCTCATTTTGCTTCAATTGCTTTTTCAATCTCCTTCATTATGCTTCTTGAAAGAGCCCTAGAGGGGGGAGGGGGGGGGGGGAAGAGGGCTATCGTATAAAAATCGAAAATTAAAATGATTCAAACAATAAATGAAAGAATGTTGAGAAGGAAGAATGATGAACACAAGAATTTAAGGAGTTCGGATTCTCAACAATCCTACGTCTCTACCTAACTTATCCCCAAGTTAGGATTTTCAATCACCCACAATCTTATTTTACAAGATTGAGTATACACAAGAGTTAAAGACTCACTCTTATAACCTTACAAACAACAGTTTCTTGGCTCACTCTTACAACCTTACAAACAAGAGTTTCTTGGCTCACTCTAAAACTAATTCCCATTTAATGGCTAAACACTTAAACCAATTCCTTTAGAATAGAATCTCACTTCCCTTTTTCTAAACCCAGAAAATAGAAGAATAAGAATATCTATTCTAACACTCACCAAACTCTCACAATAGTTTATCAAATACAAGAATGAATTGAAAAGAATTTTGAGAGCTTTGATTGATGTTTAAGAGAACATGAATGATAAACAAGTTTCTTAACTTCAAATGAGCTCTAGGAGGTGTTTATATAGATAAACACTCAAAAATATAGTTGTTGGATGTATCAAACATGTCTCCAAAGTCTATAAATGATTTTTGAATAATCTTGGACTTTTTGCTGCTTAAAGGGTGCTCAAGATTGTGAGGAAGCAGTCCTGGCTCGTGAGGAGGAAAGAACTAGCCGTTGCCTTTGAAAATTAGTTAAAAAAGCCCATTTTGAGCTGTCAGGTGGCTTCTCACAAGAAGCTCTTGATCATGAGCGTCGCTCATGAGGATTTCTATCCAAAATGGCTCAAATGAGCATCAACAGGAGACAGCTCATGACCTGCTCGTGAGGAGACCTGTAGCCTTTGAAGATGATCAAATTAGCCTAATCTTTCTTCATGAAAGTTGTAGTTATTGTCTTATCTTTCCATAGAATTTTGAATCACCTCAATTGGATAGCTGTAGCTCAATATATTTCTGAAATACTAAGAGCTGTGCATCCTAAAATGAAAGCTGCATATGCTGACTTTAATTAGAGATTTGAAGACCTAAATGAACTCGGATTTTGACAAGTAAGCTCAATTTAGAAAGATTATGATGTCTAATTCAAATTTCAAGATGAACACTTTCTCATTATAAAGCTTTAAGGATGTTAAAATCCTTCTTGAATCTCAGAAGTTGAACCAACCCAAAAATCCCAGTAGTTATCACACTTGAGATTAACGTCCATAGATGTTTTCTTTGATATTTATACTCCATTTTGATTTCCGATAGATTCCTAACTTATACACACTTAAATAAAATCATTAGCAACTTAAATTGATTGTCAAAGATCAAAATTAGGAGTTTGATCATGCAAATGGTCAACATGTGTCCACTCAAAATTTTATCAAATTTAGGGTTAAAAGTGGATGATTTGATGAATTCAAACATGGTAAACATGGCTTATAATGATAGTATGAGGAGTGTAAAAGTAACATTTTAGGCTCTTGTGAAGACTGAACCCGTAGAATCGTATGTAGAATTAACTGTGCTAGACATCCATGTCATTTGTGCCTTGCTTTTGGTTAGGCCTTGGTTTAACGCCCTGGGAGGAGTGCCCTCAATAGTGCATCAAAATATAAAATTCCCTAATGAAGGAGAGATTATGACTATAAGTGTTAGTGTTAATAAGTTTGTAGCATTAATACATGCTAGTCATAAGGAGATAAGGGCACCTACAGGTTTTCAAGTATCTGGCATTTTTTATGGAATAGAGATGAACCCCAAGGCCTCGAAGGTAATAAAGTGAATGTAATATCATATGAGATAGGGATTGGGAAATAACCAACAAAGACTATCATAGTTACCAGAATTCAAGGGGTAGACTAACATAAGGGGCTTGGGTTATGAGGAAGCAAAGTCAAGCAACAAGAAAACATTCCCATAGAAAGTGAAGCTGCTGAAAGAGAGTTTTATCAAAGAAGGGTAGGGAAAGTTTAACCTCAGTATAGAAGAAAGCAGGAGTAAAAGTTTTAGGGTTTGAAATATTCAAAGACCAAATTATTGAGAGTACAATATGGGACATCAAAGATGATGTGATCAAGAAATTCATTGAAAAGATAGAAGCAATGGCAATTGAAGAGTTGATGTGTCTGCCACCTGAGGAAGAGCCACCACAAGACCTAGCATCCATTATTAAAAGTAGTTTTAGTGATATCATTTTTAGGAAATTTATGTAATAATATCCCAAATTTATAGGGCCAGGGACTTTATTTCTCCTTTGATCAATGATATGAATTATAATTTAGCTTACTTGTGTGATATGCATCTTGATGGTACTGTGCATTATGATATTACATGCATGTGCATGTTTGACATTAATTCCATTCAACTAGATTCATTTAATATGGGCATAAATGAACATCTTAAGAACATTTCTATATCATTTGACATAACTCCTGATGAAAGAGAAAAATTTGAGAGAATATTAACAAAAAGAAAGGTAGTATTTGCTTGGTCTTATAAAGACATGCCACGGCTAGATAGAAAAATTATAGAAAATTTCATTCCCACCTATCCAAAGGTAAAACTAGTTAAGCAGAAGCTTCGACTATTAAGACTAGAATAAAAAGAGAAGACAAGGAGAGAGATTTCCAAGCAAATTCAGGCAAATTTTCTTTAAAGTAGTAGAGTACCAGCAATGGTTAACTAACATTATATCAGTTCCTAAAAAGGATGCAAGAGCCAAAATGTGTATTGAATTCAAGAACTTAAATAAGGCATGCCTGAAAGACGATATTCCTCTACCCCATATCAATGTAATCATTAATAGTACAACATCGAGTGCAATGTATTACTTCATGGATGGATTTTCTAGTTATAACCAGGTAATGATGGCAGTCATGGATAAGATCAAGACTACTTTCATCATTAAATGGGGAACATACTGCTATAAGGTGAGGCCCTTCGGGTTAAAGAATGTAGGAGCAACTTATTAGAGAGCAGCGACCACTCTATTTCATGACATGATGCACAAGGAAGTAGAAGTGTATATGGGTGATATGATAGTCAAGTTAGAAACTAGGGAAGAAAATTTTAAAGCTCTTGACAAATTCCTAGCAATAATTAAGAAGTACAACCTGAGACTTAATCTGAAAAAGTGTGTTTTCAGGTACCTTTAGGGAAGTTGTTGGGGGCATATAGTTAGCCAAAGAGTGATAGAAGTGGATCCAGATAAGATTAAGGCAATTCAAAAGATGCCAGCACCAAAGATAGAGAAAGAGGTTCAAGGGTTTCTCAGGAAATTATAATACATTAGTAGGTTTATTTCAAAACTTACTATGGTTTGCAACCCTATTTTCAAACTCCTGAGGAAGAATCAACCTGTGAAGTTGAATGAAGAATGCTAGAAAGCATTTGACAGAATTAAAGAATACCTGATGATTCCACCTATTCTAAAACCACCAAGAGAAGCTAAGCCTTTGATTTTATATCTGGTTCTGGAGGATAATGCAATGGGAGCAATGTTGGCACAAGAAGGACTAGACGGTATAGAACACATAATATACTACCTCAGTAAGAAGTTCTTACCTTATGAGGAGAAGTATAATCTAGTAGAGAAGACATATATGATAATGATCCGAGTTACAAGGAAGCTAAGACATTATTTCCAGCCATACAAAGTACAAGCCATTTTAAAGATTGATCCTTCAAGGTACTTATTTCAAGCATCTGCTTTAACTAGAAAAATGTCCCAGTGGTTAATGCTTTTAATTGAGTTTAATATAAAGTACATCACTATAAAAGTGATCAAGGAAAGAGTTGTAGCAGAGTTTTTAGCCAATAATACAGTAGATAAAGATGAGCCTTGGGATCTAGAGTTTCCAGATGAAAACCTAAAAATAATAGAATGCTGGGAGTGGAGACTTCACTTTGATGGAGCTGTAAATAGCAGAAGGGCTGGATTAGAATGATCATGGTCACACTGAAGGGAGAAATGATAACAGTGGCCAAGAAAATAAATTTTAAGGTTACTAACAATATGGCTGAGTATGAAACATGTATCTGTGGGATAGAAGTAGTTATTGCAGTCGAGGCATAAGATTTATTAGTATATGGAGATTCTTTGCTGGTAATTAACTAAGCTAATGAAGAATGGGAAGTGAAGGAGGAAAAGATAAAACCTTATGTTAGCTATCTGAGGACTTTAATACAAACTTTTACTAAATGTCTCTTTATTCACTTATCAAGAGATGAAAATTAAATGGATGATGTATAAGCCACATTTTCCTCAATATGGGAAATTCCTGTAGGATTACCAATGAAACCTTTGGTAATTTTAAAGTCAAAAGTGTTGGGTTTTATGATTCAAAACGTAGCGAAAAAATTAAAAAATTTAATCATAAACCCGAAATATGATCCATGTAATTCGATTAACTAATTTAATTGGGATTTCCAAAGCCTTACCATATATGAAAATTGGGCAAGAATGATGGAAGGACGAGAGGGGGTTCACACCGGTGACACCCTACCTCAAGCTTTTTGCTTTCTTTGATCGGATTAAGATGCCTTCAAAAGGTAAACATCCTCCATAAGTATCCACACTAACAGGCTCTAATCAAAACGAATATTTGTGTGCTAGCACTATTTCTTGAAAAGTCACACTCTTCAAAAAACTCTACATTTTGTATTATGAAAGGTGAGAAAAATTAATTTCCTTTTGCAAAATGAAAAAGTATGTGAAACCCTAGAGAATATGATATATATAATACACTTCTCAATTAGGGTTTCACTTACCAAACTTTTTGGTAACTCCTCACTTACCAAAGCGTTTTTGGTATATTTTACACCTTTCTATTTCTATTTTGATTTAAATTCTGAAAATGAAAACAATTCCTATTTATTTAAAATAACAATTATCTTAAATAAATAAATATGAATTTATTTACTTATATATTATAGAGTTTTAACTGGGCTATTAAACCCAACTTTGTTTTGGGCTTGTTCTAAGTGTGTGACCCTGTAAGTTCATATAACGTTGGCAGTAGGCTATAAATTCCAATTCAAGCCCACTAGTCATAAGTGGCATCTCGTAAGAAATTATGACTACCCAAGTTACATGAAGGCCGATAATCCGAAATAACCTAATTTACAGTGAATATTGTAGTCCTTTTGTCACACGATCTTGATTGAACATCATGCATAGTTTATGTCATCCTTATATAATTCAACCACATTATCTCTTGATTCTAAGTAGACTGAGAATGATAACTCTTTATCATTTCATTCTAGCATGGCCATGCATTTTCTTCAGTCTATCTTATCCAGGGGCTCATAGATATCTTTCTCAGATTAAATGAGGGACAAATTCCTTCTCAATCACTCACATTCCTCACATAACTCATTCTATATCCAACAACAATTTATTTCATCATCCTATTAAAGATAATGTTAGACTGTGTCAAAATACAAAGTAATTATATAGGAAACCATGGTGATTTTAAGGTCAGAGGACTAAAACACTATTACTGTAATGAGAATTACTTATTATTATCTATGTAGTATTCTCATAGTGGGTCAATCCCGTACATCATTTCTCAAACAAGCACCTATTAGTTGACTTAATATCTCATATTCATGACTAATAAAACATAATCATCATACCATACTAACCTTAATTCATTATTAGTTCTATAATAATGAATGACTAGGAATAATTGAATAGAACTCATATTTAATCTAAGGCTTTTACTATCAAATCATATACTTGATGACCTTAGGAAGTATTAACTATTCAAGTAATTATCATAAAATTAAATGATAATGAAAATTCCTCTTTATTAATAAAATGATAAAGTCAAAACATGGTCATACATAATTGACCTAGTGTATATCACTAATAATCTCCCACTTGCACTAGGCCCTAATCAACATTGAATCTAATACCCATGGACCTAGTATGACTCTCATGCTTATGTTGTGGAAGAGGCTTAGTTAGAGGATTAGCAACATTGTCATTTGTAGGTACTCTGCATATCTTAATGTCTTCTCTCTCTCAATGATTTCTCGAATGAGATGATAATGCCTGAGTATGTGTTTAGATCACTGATGTGATCTAGGCTCCTTAGCTTGAGCTATGGCTCCATTAATCTGATATACTAGCAGCAACACCTAGTCCAGTTATGAACTTCTTGATCCAAACAGCCTCCTTAGTTGCTTCTGAGGTAGCTATATACTCAGCTTCTATTGTAGAATCAGCAACGGTGTCTTGCTTAGAACTTCTCCAGCTCACTACACCTCCATTCAAATAAAACACATAACCTGATTGTGATCAAAAGTCATTTTTCTTAGTTTAGAAGCTGGCATTAGTGTAACCATTTACAATTAGCTTATCTTCCTTTCCACCATATAGTAAAAATGCATCATTAGTTCTTCTCAAGTACTTAAGGATATTTTTAACTGTTGTCTAGTGACTTTCACCTGGGTCTGACTGGTATCTGCTTGTTGTGCTTAAGGCATATGAGACATCAAGTTGAGTACATAACATTGCATACATGATATATCCAATAGTATAAGCATATGAATCTTACTCATGTGGTCTCACTCATCCTGTGTCATAGGACACTGAGTCTTACTGAGACTAATGCCATATGACATTGGCAAGAATCCTCTCTTAGAGTCTCGCATACTGAACCTATTTAACACCTTATTAATATAAGTGCTCTGACTTAGGCCAATAAGTCTTTTAGATCTATCTCTATAGATCTTGATGCCTAATATATAAGCGGCTTCACCTAAGTCTTTCACTGAGAAACAATTCCCTAACCATGATTTAACATTTTGTAAAATAGGGATATCATTTCCAATGAGTAGTATGTCATCTACATACAACACTATAAACACAATTGCACTCCCACTAACCTTCTTATAGACACAAGGTTCATCTTCATTCTTAATGAAGCCAAACTCTTTAACTGCTTCATCAAAACAAAGATTCTAACTCTGAGATGCTTACTTCAATCCATAAATGGACCTTTGAAGCTTGCATACCTTTCCAGAATTCTCAGGATTGACAAAACACTCTGGCTATGTCATGTACACATCCACAAGTAAGTTTCCATTAAAAAATGTTGTTTTGACATCCATTTGCCATATCTCATAATCATAGTATAGCTATAGCAAGGAGAATTCGAATAGATTTCAGCATAGCAGCTGGTGAAAAGGTTTCATCATAGTCTATACTATATGTTTATTTGAAACCTTTTGCAACTAGTCTTGCCTTAAAGATATGCACATTACCATCCATGTCAGTTTTCCTTTTAAAGACCCATTTGCACCCAATAGTTTTTAAACCATCAGTTGGGTCAATCAAGGTCCATACTTGATTATCATGCATGGATTGCATTTCTGATTTCATGGCTTCTAGCCATTTCTTAGAGTCAGGACTATTTATAGCCTCTTGATAGGATGTAGGCTCACTTTGATCCACAATCAACACATCATTATTATCAGTTATGAGAAATCCATATCTCATAGGGATTTGACGTGTTGTACCAGACCTCCTTGGGCCTTGTGGTACTTGCACAGGTTCAATAATTACTTATTGATTCAGTTGCAGTTCCATACTTGGTATAATGCTATTTTGTGGGTCTTGAATTTCTTCAAGTTACACTGTGCTCCCACTAGTTCCTTTGGAAATAAATTCTCTTTCCAAAAATGCACTATTCCGAGGAACTAACACTTTGTTCTTAGAAGCATTATAGAAGTAATATCCATTAGTTTCTTTAGGATATCCCACAAAAAGGCATTTGTTAGATTTGGGTGCTAGTTTATCTGAGATTTGATGCTTCACATAAGCCTTACATCCCCAAATCTTAAGAAAAGATAAACTGGGAGTTTTTCCAGTCCACATCTCATATGGTGTCTTTTCGTTGCCTTTGATGGAACTCTATTCAAAATGAATGTAGCGGTTTCTAAAGCATACCCCTAAAAAGAGATTGGAAGATTATATTGACTCATCATTGATTAAACCATATCTAATAAAGTCTGATTTCTCCGTTCAGACACACCATTCCATTATGGTGTTCCTAGTGGAGTTAGTTGTGAAATGATCCCACAATCTCTTAGATGATCCATAAATTCTTAGCTTAAATATTCACCTCCTCGATTAAATCTTAGTGTTTTAATATTTTTACTAAGCTGATTTTGTACTTCATTTTTGAAAATTTTAAACTTTTCAAAAGATTCAGATTTGTGTTTCATTAGATAGACATAGCCATATCTACTGAAATCATCAGTGAAAATGATAAAGTACTGGAAACCTCTTCTAGCAGTTGAGCTTAATAGTCCACAAACATCAGAATGTAGAAGGACCAATAAGTCATTAGCCCTCTCACTATGTCTAGTAAAAGGTGTTTTAGTCATTTTTCCCAATAAACAAGATTCACAAGTTTCAAATGATTCATAATCAAATGAATTCAAAAGCCTATATTGGTGAAGTTTTGAAATACGTTTCTCATTTATGTGGTTTAAACGATAATGCCAAAGATAGGTAGTGTTTAAATCATTAGATTTAAACTTCTTTGTATTAATGTTATAGATTGACTTTTCATTAGTGTCTTCAACATTTAGAACATAAAGACCACTAGTGCGTAGAGCTTATCCATAGAAAATGTTATCATGATAAATGGAGCATTTATTATTCCTAATAATAAACTCGAAACCTTCCTTGTCCAAACAAGAAACAGAAATAATATTCCTACTCATAGCAGGCATATAATAACAATTTTCCAAATTTAAAATAAGTCCATTAGGCAAAGTTAACTCATAAGTCCCTACAACTAAAGCAGCAACTCTTGCTCCATTGCCTACTCGTAGGTCCACTTTGCTTCTAGCCAAGGTTCTACTCCTTTTTAGACCCTACACATTAGTACAAATGTGAGATCCTGATCCAGTATCTAATACCCAAGAATCAGAAGTAGATAAATTAATTTCTATAA
>CATIWK010215384.1:0-10529 GCA_949634005.1 Mallotus japonicus
CCTTGTCGCGAAGGAATAGGAAAATCACGGGTCCAAAATGACTCCATTCAAATAGGTAGCCCCCATGTGTCAGCGGGTAAAAGTGAAAGAAAAATTTTTTTAATTAAATTATAAGGACCTACATTGTAATTTTATAGAAACTAAATGTGATATTTGCCACGACTATCTATCATTGTCCTTATATCAAATACTGCAACTTTAATTACACATTTGATGTGCACGTGGCGTGTAATATTCAATGTTCTTGCATGCTAAGGTATTATATAATACTACCCTTGAGCCTTTAGCCCAATGATTAAGGCTTAAGGGTGTGGAGTGGAAAGTTGGGGGTTCAATCCCCCACTCCCCCCCTAACCTCCTCTCCACTAAATCCTAGGGACAAATGTCCCTCAGGTGTTTAAATGTTGAGCTACCCGCCTAGGGCTTGTAGCCTCTGGGGCCAGCCACGGGGTCGGTTCCATTTAGAGGTTAATCCTCCATTCTCAAAAAAAAAAAAAAAAAAAAAAAAAAAAAGTGATATTGAAGAGGTGAATTATAAAGCTAAAAGGTATGTTGTTTAAAAATAAAATTATTTAATATGTTGATTAGTGAAAAAAATTGTTATATTTTGTTAGATATAACTAGGGGTGAGCATTCGGTCATCGGTTTTAGGGTTTTTTTTTACTGAACCGAATTAACCGAATCGAATCAAATAATAATTGAACCGAACTGAATTAAATCGGAAACCGAACCGAATCGAACTAACCGAAATTTTTAAAATCAAAACCAAACTGACAGAAATTTTTAAAAATATTAATTTTTTTATTTTTTATTACATTATTATAATATTTAAAAATTAAAAAATTAAAAATTAAGTGTAATTCGGTTAGTTCGGTTAATCGAATTTTCTGGGTAGAAAATCGAATTGAACCGAATCAAAATTCGGTTCGGTTCGGTTCAAAAATTTCGAAAATGTGAAATAAATCAATCGGACTGGGTCAGTTCGGTTTGCGGTTCGATTTCCATGGAAGGCTTGCTCACCCCTAGATATAACTATTGGTAAAATATTTATGGATATTTTAGTAGTGTTGATTTTTTATTTTATATTTTTTGGTTAATTAATTATTTAGTAAGAATGAATTATTTGTTTAGGTAGTTAGTTTAAAAAATAATGTAATTATCTTGGAAAAAATGTTATTTTTTTTACCAAAGTTGTTAGTTGTTAGGGTGTTATATTAGAGAGGAGGGGGGAAGGGTGTGGGTCTCGAACCCGAGATATACCCCATGTCCACCAAGAGCCTGGCCAATATTTTGTTACAAAATTTTGGCAAATGTTATAGTGAAAATATAGTTAGTGAATATTTTTATTTATTTTCTTATATTTTTTTTATTTTATTTTATAGAAGGCGATCTTGAAGAGGTGACTTTTAAAGCTAAAGAGGTATTTTGTGTAAAAATAAATTTATTTAATATGTTGATTATTCGTAAAAATTTTATATTTTTGTTAGATATAATTTGTGGTAAAATATTTATGGATATTTTAGTAGTGAAGATTTTTATTGGATATTTTTTGGTAAATTAATTAGTTAGTAAGAAAAATTTATATCATGTCTTATTTATATAAAATTTTAAATAGTTAAAAAATTTATATATTTATTTTGTAGTGAAACATTTTTATTTATTTAGGTGGTGAAAAATGTGTAGATAGTTCGTTTAAAAATTGTTATATTTTTGTTAGATATAATTGGTGGTGAAATATTTATGGATATTTTAGTTGTTAAGATTTTTTATTGGATATTTCTTGGTAAATTAATTAGTTAGTAAAAAAAATTTATATCATGTCCTCTTTATATAAAATTTTTAAATAGTTGAAAAAATTTATATATTTATTTTGTAGTGAAACATTTTTATTTATTTAGATAGTGAAAAATGCGTAGATAGTTAAAAAAATTATGTAATTAGTTAGAGAAAAAGTTATTTATTTAGTTATAGAATTTTTATTTTATTTAATATGTTGATTATTGGTAAAAATTGTTATATTTTGTTAGATATAGTTTTTGGTATCATAAATGTTGATATTTTATTTTATTAGTGAAGATTTTTATTTAATTTGTTGTGAACAATGTTATCTTGTTTTATTTTTCAGTGACAAATGTATTAATTATGTACTTAGGTAAAAAAATTATATTTATTTAGTTATTGATTGAAAATTTTATTTACGTAGTTAATGAAAAGAAAATTAGTTAGTTAAAAACATTTATTTATTTATTTATGTAGTTAAAAAATTATATTTATGTAAGAAAAACATGGCTAGTTTTTTATATATATATATATGGATTAACAACAACGTTAGTCCTAAAAGATAGTGTGTTTTTACAATTAAATCCTATAAGAAAAAATTTTTACAATCAAGTTCTAAAACTAATTAAAATGCATCGCGTTAGTCCTACTCAAACCTAACGGAAATTGATGACGTGTCAGTCATCCTACACTTCCTCTCCAAAACTCCTTATGACTCACTGTCACATCATTGCCACATATGGCCTTGTTCGAGACATATGCCACGTCAACTTTCCACTAACAAAAACTATTAGCTTTATTTCTTGTACTTACACAGCAGATGGTGCCTCTGTTGATCAAAGAGATGCTGAGGCGATTTCCAACTCCAAATTGTTTCCATGCCTGCACCATGAGTTGAATGCCCTTAGAAGCCAAATCAGCGTTTATCTTATCACCCTTTGAAAAGTCCTTGTTTTTCCTGGCTAGAGTTCTTTCCTCAATACTATGGAGTACATAATCCTCTATTACCCCTGCCCTCTTTAAGGTCTTGTATTTTAACTAATGCAAAATCTCAATATCAGTGCAAGAAGGAAGCAATCCCAAAATATCCAGTACTACCTTCACTTCATTCTCGATTTCAACATGGGATTGTATTTCTAACAATTGTTCTTGCTTTTGAAGTTCGTTCTTGAGTGAGTTTAAAGTTTTGTCCATGAACTTCAAAGATCTTTTAAAAACACCATCCAATATATGTGAAGTATTCAAATCATTTGACATTCTTTCCTCAAACTCATTACGTAAACCAACTATGAATTTTAGGGCATCAGAAGTAATCCCAACCACCTCGCCATTCCGTCTTGTACCCTCCACGCTTTCATTTTGAAATAATGATAAAGCATCTTCGCAATCTTGCAACGTCTTGTAAATGTTAAAGATTTCTTTTGATGAATTTTCTAGCTGCAAAATAGAGTAAATTGAGGGGGGAACAGTAGTGTGGAACATACATTTTCTCGTTGTTATTTGTGACATGCCCATTATGCATCCAATAACCCATGTAACTTTCTTAGCATGCAGTAGCACTTTGTATATCAAAATGGCAATGCCACCGGGAAATGTGGTTATATTAGACAAAATTTAGAGTTCCAAATACACTTGCTCTACTGTATGCTTCCTATCCCTAAGTCATACTCTCCAGGTTCTTCTTCAATAGCTGGCATAGTGAGTTAATAATTGCGTTGGTAGCAACAAATTCACCCCTCAATCATGAAATAAACCCATCACGCTCATCTACAGGAAACCACTGGTGGCGATGGTGGTGTTGCTGGTGGATCTCATTTCCAACCCCATAACCATTAGCACAACCAACTCTGCCACCGCCATCGCCATCGCCATCAGTAGGAAAATGAATTTTGTTTGATATAACCACGAAATTAATAACAAATAAAGTATATTTATGACAAAACAACAATTGGGTATTCAATTTCAAACCGATCCACGAAGCTAAACAACCAGCACCATCTCCCACAAAGCGACACTGTTTCCAAAGGCTCAACTGAATCTCCTTAATCGCACTCAATCTAACCAAACACGACTCCATTCCTTTACTCGAGTTAAGTCTGACAAGTTTTTAGGTGATCCCATATGTAGAGTTCTTCCTCCTTCCTCTTCCTCTTCGAGATCGTTACTGTCTCTTTTTGGTGGTGCCAAATTGAATACGAAGCCAGTTGTTGCTCTTACAGTTGCTGCTACGACATCCAAATCGATTACCACACCCATGCTGCTGCTATCAAATTGAGGAGGGTGGTTAGTCTCTAAATGCTACTTCGAATTCATCTATGGAGAGAACAAGATCAAATGATAAATTGGCATGGAGATGATTTTCAGTCTGCTACAGGGAGCCTCAAAGTTTCAATAAGCTATAGTAACCCTAATTTTTAAGTTTGTGGAAAACTGAAGTGGCATATGTTCCCTACAATGGCATATGTGGCAATGATGTATTCCTATATGATGACTGGCACGTCATCAACATGTTTTAAGAGAAATTGTAAGATGACTGACACATCATCAATTTTCGTCAATTTTGACGGAATAGGGCTAACGCAGAGGATTTTAATTAGTTTTAGGACTTGATTGTAAAAATTTTTTCTTCTAGGACTTAATTATAAAAACGTAATATCTTTTAGGACTAACAATGTTGTTAATCCTATATATATATACACACACACACACTAATTGTAATTTTTTATGTATTTTATACAACAAAACATGTCTTGTTATAGAAAATTTTGTGTGATCAGAACTCGTGCACATCAAGAAGTTGACAAAATGATTGAAAATTTTGAGAAGATGCCAATGGATGTTAATTGTAGTCCTGATAACATGGAAGATTTGATACTTTACATAATTGAAGTGTATTCAAGACTCCAATAAATCATTTGGAAAGGTGGTTTAATACAGGATTACGATAAATATAAAGTTATACGTTTAGTTTTGCTTGAATTTAGACATAAATGAATTCTCAATTATCTTTGGAAGACGAAAACAGACATTAAAAAGTATAAATAAATTGTAAAAAAAAAATTGTACTTCAATATTTATCATGTGGCTTAAATAGTATCAACGAATATACTAATAGTTATGAACTTCGTAGTGGGAGGGGAATTAGGTTGAATTTTAAATTGACACTTAATGAGGAGTACGAGTTACCACAAGAACTTTATTATGAGTTCATTAGTTATGTTTATGTTCATTTTCAATGGGTGTAATTAGTTGAATCTTATATGATTAGCTTTATGATGTAAATATTTAAGCTTTATTAAGTATGAATTACTTGCTTTCATTGGTTGCAATTTTTTTTATTTATGTAGCATGCTATATCTATGAAAGGTAATATAAAATATAATTTGATGGTTTTCAATTATATCTTATGTTAAACGACAATTTAATTGCATAAATTTGAAAAATTAGTGAAAATGTTTAAGTAAATGTTATTATGGTTTTATAGGTTATTAGGAGGTAAGGTGATTATTTGAAGATAAAATTTAACGTAAAAGAGGTATGTTCTTATATAACTGTGTATCATATTTTTCAATTTTCCATCTTCGATATGTACATGATGATAGTTAAACAAATTGCACAAGCTGTAATAATATATTAAGGTGGTGAAATGATTCAAACTGAGTGCAGTCTGACCGTTATAAATGCATCTTTGAGAATGTTCAATTTTAATAAGGATTTTGATTTTGAAGGGTTACATATTATATTTAAAAATGCCGTGAGAATAAGTGATGATGGGATTATTAGTAAAATTTTATTTAGACATCTAGTCATGGGATTTAATCGAAATATGGTGTTTGGTTTTATGAAAATTGAAGATGAATATGATGTTAGGCAGATGTTTCACATGGTTAGGCAGTTTACGGGTTGGGTCACAATTGAACTTTATATTGCATATAGCAAGGGTACAGTGAGACATCAACTAGATGCGGAAGTTGGTTCATCAAGATATAATCGTAATGCAGTTCAAGTTTAGGAGGAAGAGGACAGACGCTTTGATGAGGCAGAGGAGGATGAACTTGAAGACAATAAAGAGGAAGTTGAGGAGGATGATGAGGGGCTTTTTTTTAAAGAATATAATGAGAACGATGATGATGATGGTAATATAGATGGTGATGTCGAGGTTAACAATGGTTCTTTGATGGTGGCATTAGTTGAAGGGTTAACAAATTATTTATATTACTTTTTTTTTTAACTTTCAGTTACAAAGTTAATTTACTAACTTATAAATTCAATTATTTCAGATGGAGCAGACCTCATGAGATTACATTTATTCCCACACATGTCATTACTGACATTCGGCTGCGATTTGACAATGCACATAAGGATGAGGTACAACTTTCACTAGAATAATATTTTTTTGGTTTACAATAATTTTTATATTATTTATGCAATTTTTAATAAAAATTTAATTCTTTATACAGATTATCTGGGAGCTCTACAATGATGTGTCATTCAATATCTGCCACCTTATTGTTTACAAAGGCACAACATATGGCGGTCTATAGTACCCCTCATATGCATCCACATTATTAAATGACACTATCCTAATAAGGTACTACGGCAATTTGGATATGGACAACTCATTCCTCATCCTCCTTTCCATCTTGATGCTTTGCATTATAATAACTTGTGGGATCATAACAATGATTAGGCCATTAAACATACTCATTGGGTGGATCTTTGGGGGCGTCGAGCTCATAGTTTTGTGGTTGGGCAACTTCACATGGATCCATACATTACCATTCCCAATATTTGGATTGGTATTATTCAGTCACATATCAATGGATCTCACCCTTTAGTGTTCGCTTGGAGTATCTGTACATACTTTATTTTATTTTTTCATTCAATTATCTTGTATAATTATTTGTTAAATTTGTCTTAATTTTTCTCTTTACAATGTGTAGGCTGATTCTTTTGAGCATATCGCGTTGACTCAAAATTTTATCTCGGGCTAATCAAATCGCCCATAGTGCCCAAAATGCAACTAATGATTATAGGCAAAAGTTAGCAATGATATATTGTGCCCCAACCCTTCACCAGAACTTGTCCCACTACTACAACAGTTATAAAATGTTGGAGCTGTTGATGAGAAGACAATGCAACGTCATTAGTGTTGTGCACACCGATGGGCTACCGCTCAAATACCCCCTTCTGCAAGTGATGCGTATATTCCCATTCCTCAGCCACACTCAGTTCATATGTAGTTGCTCTCTGCAGTTTCCACCCAATAAGTCAACATCTCAACTATATTAGTGTCAAATGCGCCATCGGGCTCTTCATTCATTCCTTCCAATAAGTTTTCCTTTCCTTATCCATTCAGACCATTTTTTTCATGCTTCAAATCTCACTCCTCCCACCCAATTTCCTTTTTCTTCTACATCCTTCGCTTTTCATCACACCATGCTCCCTATGCCTTGGTAACCTCACAATTCTCAAACTTACAAATCACTCAACTTCCATTTAATTCCATTTTGAATTTATCGTCTATGGCTCTAGATCTGTACACTCCTTAATTTCAATCAGTTCCTTCTTCGACCCAAAATTTTCTTTCTGCATTTAGTGCCCCTCCATCTCATGAATTGCCTACTTTATCACATCTCACACCTCTAGTTCATCTAAATCTATTTGCACCCTGTTACACTAATGTAGATGATGATGACCATGATGATCATAACGGAGATGATAGTAGTGATTCTTACAGTGGTGGATCTCAGTTCATTGATATAAGCTTTGGAAGGGTTGCTCGCTGTCAAAATTTGGGGTTATGCTCTAGAGTTCGAGTGCATAGACCTTGTGACACTTAATTTATTTTCATTTGTTGCTTTCTAGCTTTATTTTTATTTGTTCTAATACTAACTATTACATATTAATCATTATTATTTTCTGTTTACCATTTTACTCTCTCATTTAATAATAATAATAATAATAATAATAATATAACAACAACAACAATAATATTATTAATAATAATCATCTTATTTATATTTTAATTAACTATTTTTAACAAATTAATTACTAATAGTGTTATAATCCATATTTTTTAATTATTAAATTAAATTCAGGATTTAAAATGTTAGTTATTATTTTATTACTATGAAATTATTATTATTTAAAGTATTTTAATAAATTTTAATAATTGTTTAGAGGGTGTATTTATAAATATGTGTATGAATATATAAAAATTGTGTTAGATTATATATATATATATATATATATATATATATATATATATGTGTGTGTGTGTGTGTGTGTGTACTTTTTGTACTTTAAATAATAATAATTATTATATATATACACATAAAACTCATTTTTCTCTCCCCTCTCTTTTTCCTTTTCTTTTCTTCTTCTTCTTTCACCCAATCCAACCAGCTACCACCATCACTGCCTGCACCAGACCACCATCGGACGTCACCGTCGTCACTCTGGAAAGCCACCAACAGCTCCCCCTTCCTCCGGCCACCTCCTCTTCCCTCTTCTCCTTCGTTTCTTCACTTTGCCGGAAAGGAAAACGATCGTCGGTGCCGGCTTCGGCTCCGGCCACCCTAGACCTTGCCATCGGTCTCAAACGATTCGTCTTCCTCTTGGTAGTGATTCCCCTCAGTCAATTTCACCGGGTAACACCGGCAACCACCTCAATTTTAGGTACATTGATTTTAGGGTTTTTGATTAAATTCATTTAATTGAATTAAAATTAGGCTTAATGGTGGGTATATAAATGAAATTGAGGTTGAGAGCTTTCTTTTGATGTATGGTTTATAATTTTCTGAGATTGTTGAATTTTGGGTTACTATTCCGAACTCGATTACTGTTCTGGTACTGTTTCGACCCGGGTGTTTAGATATTTTTAATAAATTCTATAAATTGTGTAGAGTAAACTTTGTAAAGAGAGTTCTATGAAATTCTTTGTAGAAATTAAGATATAAATTTTTAAAGATTATGTTTAAATGTATTTTTAGAAAAATTATTAGAAATTAGTAATTATTTAATTTTAATTAAATTTATTGTTATTTATTCTGTTTTAGGCTGATTTTAAATAATAGAAGTACAAAAATAATTTTTATAATTAATTTCCAAATTTTAGTTAATTAGTAGTAATTTTGGAAAAATAAACGAATAATAAGTTTATTTATTATTTTCAAGCTTAAATGAGTCCTTTATTATTTTTATGATATATTTGAGTGATTTAAATAGTTATTTATAATTAATGCTAATTTAGTTGTAAAAATAGAAATTTGATTCCATTAACAAAATTTTATTTATAAACTAGATTTTTATTAGTTGATAAAAAAAAAACTAGATTTTTATTGTTTATTTGGAAATAAATTTCCTTTATATTTTAATTATATAAATAAATTAAATTTTATTAGAACCAAATTTTTATGATATATTAGTGATTTGAGAAAAATTATATTGTTTTTATATATGTTGTTATGTTGGTTCTCGATTGGGCATAAAGTGTGTCGGGGGCCCAACTCAAGATGTTGAGTTGTGGATAGTTTTGAAGTGTGATTTTGTGTAGGAACGACTCTACTTTTATGTTATAACCCGGTTTTTATGAATTAATTTATAAAATTAAATATTGAGATTTGCAGTGTTAATAAATATTTTAATTATATTGAGATTTATTATTTAGTGATATTAATTTGAATTTTTATGTTGAATATTATTTTAATATTTAAGTATTATTAACTTAGTGTATTTTAATGCAATTTATTAATATTTTTAGTGTGTATATATATATATATATTGGATTGCGTAGAGATTAAAGTGGGAATAGATATTTTATTAAAATAATATATCTTTGTACTTTAGTTGATTTTATTATTATTATTATTATTATATTTTATTTATGTGGTGGAGATTTGGTAGAGTAAAATTGTGATATTATATTATTATTATTAAAGAATAAAAGTAAAGTAAGTGTATTGAAAGTCAAAAGCAAGCACAGGATCCATTTACCTTTCTTTTCTTTCTTCTCTTCGGGTGGTCCTTTCCCTTACTGCTCTATTTCCTTTACTTCTTCTTCTTTCCGCCATGACTGTTGCTGCTTCTTCTTTTTTGTTCTTCTCGGCTCTGTCAGTGTTGAGGGGCTCGTCGGAGCCGATTCCGGCGTCCTCAGGCCAAGTTCTTGGACTCGTTTTCTTCTTCTCAGAGTGGGCTTCAATTCCCCTCAAGCAATTTCGATTTCTAACTTAGGTAAGCTCTCCAATTTTGAGAAATTCATTCTAGGTTTAGTTTGATTTTTGTAATTTTGGGTTTAATTAATTTAGTTTATATTTGTTTGAGTTGAGATTTTTGTTATTTAGGATGATTGATGCTCAAAATAATTTTTGTGTAATTTTTTGGAATTTATTTTGAATTTATAGTTATTTGTATGAAAATATTATATTATTAGGAAATTTTCATAATTTAATTCTAAGTTTATTTTTGGTTAAATTATAGTTGATTGGCATGTTTAATGGTGATTTTTATTTTTAGATTGTGTAAAATAATTTTGTTAGTTAAATTAATATTTTTGAATAATTTTGTTAATTTTTGGTTAATTTCTAAATATATGTAAATTGAATATAAAAATTATAGAATTTGGTTATTAATTTATTTAAATATATGTTTGGTGTTAAAATGCATTTTTATGAATTTTTAGAATTTTATAGATATTAAATTTAATTATTGATAAATTTATATAATAGATGAATTTTTGGAAATATAAT
>CATIWK010215395.1:0-10008 GCA_949634005.1 Mallotus japonicus
ATCTATAATGAAATTATAAATTATAAAATTATAAATATTTAAACTTTAGAATAAATTAGTATTGCCAATAACATATTGTAGTAATAATATATAGACTTGACATATATATAGTATTGATATTATTACATATAATATAATTAATTTTTTTTTTTGAAAGATAATAATATAATATAATTAAATCTTCAAACTTTAGTGTAAGATAGTACTATTATTATATATAATAGAATTATTTAGGATTTGTATTTTTAATTGTTTTTTTTTCATATTTTGTAATTTGGTGTTAAACGGGTTAAATGTGTCAAATGTGTTAAAACGTGTCAAATGTGTTGAAACGTATCTTAAACGTGTCTTAACACATTTAGACCTGAATAGGTTAAACGGGTTAAATGGGTCGGTCGTGTAACCTGTTAATTAAACGTATCCGTGTTTGGGTTTATAGATTTGACACGATTAGTTAAATGAGTCATGTTCAGATTTGTCATATTTGTATTATTATCGTGTCTCGACACGACCCGTTTATGATCCGCTGACACGAATTTCCAGCCCTAATTCTTGTAATTGACTTTTGTAGTGGGCATTTATGTCCTCTCTATAAATTCGTACAGATTTTTCGTACAGGCTTGTTTGTTTGTTTTCTTAAAGCATGGCCATGGGGTCTCTAGTGTGGCTCATCCAGTGTTTATTCAACCATTAAAATCAAAATTTTAATTAATTATTAATTTATTATTTATATTAATCAATGAAATTGATCTTTTTTTTTGAAATATATATCACTTATTTGTAAAATTTTTAAAATTTAAAAAAAATTAAAAAATATTTTATAGGTATAAAAATTTTCAAAACTTTATAATTAAATTATATATATATATATATATTTAAAAAAATTATCAATGTTATTTATGAGTTACTAATTAAAATTAAATTTTTATTAATTTATAAGACTTAATTTGTTAGTTAGTCATTCTGAAATCTTTTAACATTTTTTATATACCCATGTTGTCGCATGAAATAAATATTATATAAAGGTAGAAAAATAGCTAGCATTTCTCACAATAAGGTAACTGAAACACCAAATTAAATCCTAAATTATTCAAAAATTCCATATTTTTTGTATATTTTTTTTCTTGTAAAGCAGTTCCATGATTAAACACTTATTCTAAACAATTTGACAAGATTAAGAACACTTGCAAATCTTATAGAAAAAGAAACTAGTTGATGCACATTTCGCATAATTTTTTGCCTTCAGAGTATGTATATATTTATTTTTATAGAATTAATTTTTTTTTTTTTTCATTTTGTAGGTAATGAATAATACTCAGCATTGGCGGATTTGTTGCAAAATGTTTGCATCGTCCAAGAAATGGCAGCTTTAAAGGCATAGGATGATCTACAACATATGCTGTATATAATATAGTTTAGTAACTTTAGGATATACAGAGAAATGTCCATAAATAATAGTAAAATTTCTCATGATTGATTTGGTGACTTGTTGAGTATATAGTAACTTGTTTGGTTTCTTGTACTCGAGCACAACAACCAGTTTGGCAATATGCATATTAATTTCAATTTCATATACGGCAAAATGACATTCTTCAAGGCCATGAATTTAAGTTTTTTTTTTTTTTTAAAAAAACATTGCTAAATGACTTTGCTAGACTTTGCTCACCATATCATGTCACTTAGCCATTTTAAGCTTCAGTCTGACCTTACAAAAGTTATGAATTTTTTATATTTGAATTTGAGGGGCTTGAACATGAAATATTGTTTAAGTGAAGAACCTATTGTTATATTTAGAATTCGCAAGAAACAATTAAATCCTTTTACTTTTTATTATTTGATTTAGTTCAATTTATTTCCAAGAGTGTGAAGCATTAACTATTTTATAAACAAGATAGTAATTTCATCCAAACAAAATCTATCTATCACTCTTTTGGTGATTTTACGCCTTGAAAGTCTTGCATGAAATGAGAAATGAGATTAAATGAAAGGATCAAATCCTAGCATGGAAGACAGACCAAGACATATATAGAATTGGCTAGCTTTCACAACTATATGTTTCATTAGTAATCTTGAGAAATAGAGACTCAACCATATAAACAATGCAGGAGCAATCTTATATTCCTGAACCAGGAAAGATGCGCCAAATCACACAACCATATAAACAAGAAAAGAAATTGTTAATTTCAGTTCATTTTAAGAATAGCTATATAGAATTTATTTCTAGATATAGACACCCGAATTTCATAAAATGGGTTCCCAAACTAATTAATCCCAATAAAGAAAAACAAATTAAAAAAATAGAATATGGTGTAATTAATGTAAAATGATTATAAATGACGTGATGCAAGCTGCACTCCAAAGTGCATAGAAGACTCACAGGGTCTGCTTTAGTGGAAGTCTTGTAAGGCTTTTGAACTCTAAGCTTATTTACAGAGTTTACTCTGATGGATGACTTGCATTGACTTCAGATCTATATATACCAACACATTCATAAACATTTTCTCATCTCACATCTTAAAAACAAGTCCAATTATAGCTTTACAAAAACATTTAAGCAATTTCAATTTCTTCAGTTTAGCCATGAGGTCTTGCCTCTGGCTCTTTCAATTTCTTTCCCTTGTGTTGTTTCTGTCGCACTTTCAAGCAATTTCTTCTTCACTTGTATCTTCAAATTCATCCTCTTCAACACTGTTTCTCTGCCATCACGATGAGAGCCTTGCCTTAATCTGTTTCAAAAATTTGTTCTCCATTAATAAGTATGCTTCTGGATATCCAAAACTGAGAGCTGGAAAGAAGGTGTAGACTGCTGCTTGAGGTGGGATGGGGTGACTTGTGACATGGAAAAAGGTTATCTAATAAGCCTTAACCTATCTAGCAGTATGCTTTATGGTACCTTCCCTTCCAATTGATCTCTTTTCTTCCTTTCTCATCTTCAAACTCTTCATCTCTCCGATAATGATTTCAATAGTTCTCATATATCATCTCAATTTGGCCAGTTTTCAAATCTGACACATCTTAATCTGAGTCACTCGTTTTTTTCTGGCAAAGTTCCATCACAAATCTCTCTTTTATCCAGTCTGGTTTCACTTGATCTCTCTTGGAATGTAGATCTATCACTCCAAACCACAGTGTTTGGCAAACTTGTTCATAACCTTTCCAAGTTGAGAGAACTCAAGTTAAATTTGGTCGACATATGTCTTCGGTTGTACCTGATTCCGTCATAAATCTGCCTTTTTCTTTGTTATATCTTGAGCTGAGTCGATGTGGATTGCCACAAAAATTCTTTGAGTATATTGGTTTACACAATAATCTGGTTTCACTCGATCTCTCTTTGAATTATGAACTATCACTCCAAACCACAACTTTCAGCAAACTTGTTCACAACCTTACCACGTTGACAGAACTCAAATTAAGTGGAACCGACATGTCTTCGGTTGCACCTCATTCTTTCATGAGTCTGCCATCTTCTTTGTCATATATTGGGCTAAGGAACTGTGGATTGAGACAAAAATTCATAGAATTCATTAGTTTACCTGTTAATTTGGCTTCTCTTGATCTCGCTTAGAATAGTGATATATCACTAGAAACCACTTCTTTTTCTAAGTTCGGTTTGGATTTGATAGAGGTTCGGGTGGTGATGGAGATTGATTCGGTTGGGTAAGATCAAGTACTAATTTTAGGCCATCAGAATTAAAGTGGCGAAGTGGACTAGGAAATTTGGATGGTATGGAAAGTTAGTTAGAGGAGGAAGATAAGGATGTGTGTGTTTGAGTTAGAGATGAGATAAGAGTCTGAGGAGATAAGATAAGAGATGAAGTGGAAAGCGAAGTTGAAAGTTTGTTAGATGAGGACAAGGGAGAAGTGATACCTGAATGATATTCTGAGGAAGCAGATCGTTGCAGAGGATGAGTAAGTTGTAGCCATGGATTATTCAACATGCTGACTGGCGAAGCAGGTGTGGAAGGTAGTGAATTTTAGACAGTGTGAAAGGGAAACAAAGCTTCATTAAATTGAACATGGCGAGCTACATAAATTTTGCCAATATCTTTATCGAGACATTGATACCCTAAATGATGAGGAGAATATCCTAAAAACACACATTGCTTAGATCAAAAAGAAAATTTGTGTTTGTTATAGGGTCGAAGAAGAGGATATATAGCACAACCAAAGGTTTTAAGAAATAAATAATCTGGTTTTTTTATATAACATGGTAAATGGAATTTGATTTTTAAGGTGCTACTTGGCATTCAATTTATGAGAAAAGTAGCAATTTCAAAAGCATAATCCCAATATTTGAAAAGAGTGCCACAATGTCCTAATAATGCAATGCCAATGTCAATAACATGTCTAATTTTTCTCTCAGCCGTCCCATTTTGTTCATGAGTATGGGGACATGAAACTCTTTGAACAATACCATTGTCTTTGAATAACCTGTGGAGAGGTCTATATTCACCGCCAAAATCAAAATTAAACAATTTGATTTTTCTCTCAAATTGTCTTTCAACCATGACTTGAAACTGTTTAAAGATGATGGGAACTTCACTCTTACATTTCATAGTAAATAACCATGTAAATAAAGAGTAATCATCTATGAAAAGCACAAAATATTTAAATCCAGAAGAAGAACACATAGGTGCAGGACCCCATACATCAGAGTGTATCAAGTCTAAAGGACTGGCACTATGATTATCAGTCAAGGATAAGGTGACACGATGAAGTTTCCCTAAACAATGCTTCACACTTATTGGTTGTAATTTTATGAGAAGAACAAGGCAATTGAAATTGATGAAAAAGTTTCCTAATAGTTTGATAATTAGGGTGTCCTAGTGCCAATTCTCCAAGCTTCCAAGGTAAACTTCGGCATGTTGAAGATGATTCTTGTGTAAGGTTCCTTGAAGCTTGTAGAGACCCAACTCACTCGTTCCTCGAAGAAGAGTCTGCTTAGTAACCTGATCTTTGACAAGGCAATGGTCAGAATGAAATTCAAAGAAATAATAGTTATCACGACAACATTTTTGAACTGAAAGCAAGGGTTTTGTGATTGTAGGAACATGAAGAACGTTATTTAAAGTGAGTGTTGTTTGGTCAGAGGAAATAATACCAGTGCCTTTATGCAGAATTGGTAGTTTGTTACCATTTCCAACAACCAAATTTTGCTTACCCTTGTACTCATCAGTGATGCTGAGAGAGGAGAGATCAGGAGTTACATGATGGCTCCAATGTCTTGGTACCATGAAGATGATTATGCTGCCAAGGTAGATGAACAATGGATGGCTGTAACACAGATAAATTAGCTTGCAATGTAGAATTGTGATTGGAAAATGATTTGGAAGGCTGCTGAGTGTGGCGAGGAACAAAGTTGGAATCAAAACGGCAATGGCAATTGAAGGCAAAATGATTACTGAGGCCACACATCTGACAAGCATTGCCAGAGCTGTGATTCGAAAAGTAACCTCAGCGACCTCAATTTCCTTGTCTGCCGTGAGTGGTGTTGAATCAGGATGGACTTGCCAGATTGCTGTGTTGCACAAGATTGGTTATCGGAATCTGCGGTTGTTGGGATTTGAGCAGCAACTCATAGGCCATAAGTTGGCCGTGTAATTCATAAAAAGTTGCAAGTTCTGATCGTTGAAGTGCCCCAATGATCCCATTATATTCATGACCCAATTTTTGGAAGATTATGGCGTTGAACTTTGAATTAGAGATTGGCTGCCCTACTAAAGCCAAAGAATCAGCAATGGTCTTGGCTTATTGTAAATATTGAGACACAGGTTGGTTGTCCTTTGCTAGGTTGTGAAGCTCAATGTGCAGTTGTGTCCTTTGTGCATTGCTCACCACACCGTAGGCTGTGGAGAGAGCCTTCCAGACTTTGGTAGCTGAATTCATCCCAATCAATTGTGGATAAACTTCTTCAGATATGGAAGAAAGAAGCCAGGAGAACAGAAGTTGATCTTTATTAAACCAGGCAACATATTCAGGATTTAGTTCAGGTTGATTAGTGGTAGAGTTGATACTTTCCTTGGGTGGAGCTGGTCTAGTTCCATCAATGATTCCATGTAAATTGTAAAAATTCAGCAATGGGGTAAATTGCAGCTTCCATGGAACATAATTCTTTGAATTGAGTTTTATAGAAAAAGTTTGATGAATATTTATTGGAGCTGTGGGTGAAGAGGTAAAAATAAAAGAAGGAAGAGTGTTTGATATTATCATTGAAGAATAGGTAGACGATGATGAAGAGGTTGAAGAAGACATGTTTATGACCCAGCTCTGATACCAAGTCAACTATTAAATCAGAGTAGCAAGAAGTTGTACTGCTTATATTGAATCTGTATTAACATTTACAAAACCAAAGACAATGGTATTTAACATATGAAGAAACCTACTCTAATAACAAGTCTACAATAATAAGGATTGTTATCAAGTATAATCTTTGCAAACAAACATTTGAAAACTAAGTTAGTTGGTATCTGTTAATAGGACACAAGTCATCTGAAACATAATTCAATTGAAATTTCATTCAAGTCGTCTATAGATGCCACTGCTGAATTTGCAGCCTTCTACGGTGGGAAAAAAATTAAGCAGGTTCAAGAAACATATCTTACCCCACATCGTACAACAACAGGAGCCCACTGGCTTTCAACACCCAACATCAGAAGATAATCCAATACCTTTTTCTAGAAGAAAAACAGAACATGATTTTAAGACCAAAATCAGTTGTTATAGCTACAATGGTGCTAACTAAAGTAGATGCAATATTATGACAAACCTGAGCCAAAACTGTTTGATTGGTCAGCTTGTTTGTATCTTTTCGATGCTTAACTTCTGAACCTCCTATGATTAACAAATTAATGGTTCCTAATGCGCTCAGCAGGTTAATTGTCTACCGGCATGATGTTGGTTACAAAAACCAATAAATCATCAGTAGGGTTTGTGTGATTGCATGCTCAAAATTATTAAATCAATCAAAATGTTCAACTATTGAAAAAATGCAAAACTGTGAACAATTGAGTATCTAACCTTCTGTTGGGTAAAACTGTAAGCACTTCCTCGAAGCTTCAGAATTGATATTAAGGCATCATAACCCATTGTCTCTCTCAATAATATCTAAACCATAAACATATTAGCATGAGAATAAAATTGTTGGCATAAGCACCATTAACATAAGATATAAACCTGTTTGGATGCATTGTTACGCAGAAGATTGTTCAATAATTGAAGACAGTCCTGGCAGTAACAAAAAAGGTGTTTCATCAGTACATTCACAAATTTCTCCACTGCATGAAAGGATAAACCAGATTTTGGTAGCAAGAACAATGAAATACCCTTTAAAACAACAGAAAATTCAGAAAAAGATCCCTTACATCATGGATAGATAAGATGATCTGAAATTTTACTCCAAATGAAGATTGTCAAGAGTTGTGAATAAAGACAATACAATTGATTTTCAATTTCTAGACCCCATGAAAGACAAAGAAACCACTAGAATGCATTCTCACGAGGCTTTGCATCATTTCCAAAGGCATATTGTCTGAAATTATAAATGTTGAACTACAAATGTTCTACCAAAATGGAAATTTTCTTCAGACAAGTTAAGCCCATACAAGAATTAAGGATAGTTCATGTTCCTAACAAGAGCACTGACGAAAACAATTGAGGTTTCAAAAATTAGTTATAACTTATACACACACGTACGCAAGTATATATAAATTGGTAAACAATCATATGTTTCACACGTGAATAAAAAATTTTTAGACTCGTGATATATAGTAAATAAATTATTAAACATAGTATTATTATTATTATTATTATTATTATTATTATATAACAATATTATTAATTTATATAGCAATTTAATATTAACTTAATATAGTTATAATTCATTACAATTTTTATAATTCTTTTATTTAAATAATTATATGATATTACTTCAATATTTTTTATAATTAATTTTTCTCAATTATAGAATTGATTTCATATAAAAAAATATTATGGTCATAATTAATCATAAGATAATAAAAAATGTAAAAATAATAAAAGTTATATTTTCTTTATATAAAAATTTAAATATTACAACCCCATTAAACTTATAATTTATTACAATTTAGAAAATTTTTTATTTGAGTTATGACACTTGTTTCTTTAATATTTTTAATATTAATACTTTTATTTACACAAAAATTAATTTAATGTAATTTTTTAATTTCAACTAATAATTAAATGATAAATATTAATTAATTTAGTTTTAACTCTTTTTTGTTAAACCTTATAAAAACATCTAAAAACGATAATTATACTATTTTTCTTACAAATATACTTTCAAACAAATTATATGCTCTATTATTTATTTATTAATTTTTAATTTATAAAAATATCTACTTTTAAAACAAATTTTATACTTTTCCTCTTTTCATAAAATTTATTAATTTTGATTTTAATTATTTACTTATTAAATTTAATATAATAATACTTATAAAATTATGTTATCTAATGACCTGACTACCTAAAAAATCCTAAACTTTCACTTTTTAACACTTTTAGCTCGTTCTTTTAGTTTTTAAAATTCAGTATCAAACTATAATTTTTTTATCAAAATTAATCTCTGGCAAAAAACTACAACTGTTTCTGCTGATGTGGCGCCGGAATATTGTTTTCTTTAAATAAAATAATGAGTCAACAAAAGAAAAAGGCTGAGTCATCATTTGCCCAAATAATAACAAAAAAATACAAATTCCCATTAGAAAAAAATAGTGTACTGTACAAAATTAAAATTAATTATTCATATTAAATATTAAAAACTAATAAATCAATATTTATTTGAAATATTAAATTAAAAATTTGTAATCATGACTCCTGCTCAACAATATTCATTGTCGCCTCTCATCCAACCACCGTCGTCGCTACCCACTCAACTATCGCTATAACCTTCCATTCAACTAGTCATCGCCGCCGCCTCTTATATTGTTAGTAAGAGATGGGTTTCTCCTTTAAATCCTAGCTGGTCTCTAAGCTTCATTAGCCCAAATTCTCATGTCTTTACCTTCATTGTTTGTTTCCTGGATAAATCTAAATAATATCACATGAAAAGAAAATAAAACAGAGGCTCAAATTTGCAGCTTTGATTAGACAGGAAACACCACAAAATATCAATAACTGCAAAGAGGCAGCTCTAATAAAGCTTTATTTTCATAAAAGAAAACCACAACCATAACTACATCCTACACAAAAGCCACCAATGACTCCTCCTCCTCCTCATCATCATCATTAATTCCTAATCTGTCTCAATTCAAAATATTTATTTAACCAAACATCATCATCACTTCAAATTGCCAACACCCATCAATAGCATCATCATCACTTCAAATCATCAACACCCATCGATCACAAAAATCAAAATTTATTGAGATTCAACAATAAAACTGAATTACTTACCTTTGAAATGCAACGACAATACTGAGATAAAACCTAGGACTGCTACCCACCTCATTGTTGCTTCATATTAGCTTGTACTACAAGTAATAATCCTAATTCATTTACTCAAATACAGATAACCCACTAATTTTGTATTTTGTGGTGAGCAGGGGAAGGAGGACGATGGAGTAGAGAGAGAAAAGGAAAAGAGAGCAGGACATGAAAGGATCTCAGTGTTTTGGTACTCGAAACGGTGTGTTTTGGGCAAATGAGGACTCAGGGTTTTTGTTTTTTGCTGATTCATTATTTTATTTCAACACAACGATATTTCGGCGCCACATCAGTAGAAACAGTCGGGGTTTTTGGTCGGAGGTTAATTTTGATAAAAAAATTTATAGTTTGATACTGAATTTTAAAAAATTAAAAGAATGAGCTAAAATTGTTAAAAAGTGAAAAGTTCAAGATTTTTTAGATAATTAGGCCTTATCTAATTTGATTTATATTGGATAAAATATAAGTAGACATAATTAAAATAGAAAAATATATATTTTTAACAAAATTATCACTAAAATTTTAATTAATTTAATTTTGTTAGAGATA
>CATIWK010215445.1:0-17768 GCA_949634005.1 Mallotus japonicus
ACCTCCCACTATCAATATCACATACCGATCAAGGAAAATAGACAGAGGTGATAGTCTATAAATTAATACTACCCATATATTAATCCTTCGACTATGAACATTTTATAGCATATGTACTAAAAGGTTTGTTACTCATATTATCAACTCTTGATAATAAACTCTTTTAATATAATGCTAAAGGATAAATACTCAAATAAATAAATACTTTATTTAAATGAATATTTTACTGCCATAGGGATAAAAGTATAATGTTATTTAAACTACAAGAAATGGCACTAGGGCACATCAATACTAACACAAATAAGAATCAAACTATGAACAATAGTGCTTCAAGTGCTTCACAGGCAGCAAGCTCTTCTGAATTCAGACCTTTAGAGCTTCTCAATTTAGACCTTGTAGAAGATTATATGGAAACACATAAAGAAATGACAACAATAATCAGGGTATATAGTATTTATTTGACTAATTCTTACTTAATATCCATTCTTATATGACTTTTTTTTTTTTAAAATATGACAACAGAAAAAATGCAAGCTGTTAAAGAAGCGAAAATAAAAAAACCTGCTATGTCAGAAAAAAGGCCTGTGAAATCAACTTCAAACAACCCTAAGAGGCATCCAAATAAGCAAGTTGGTCATGGTATACTAATTGATGAGGTGACTGGAAGAACTACTCTTAATGTATGTGTTATGCTTGTGGTTCAAATTTTATGGCGAAATACTTATATGATTGAGTTGTGTTATTATATGATTATTTATCGTTTTGATTTAATTGGTATAAAGATAGATTATTTGTGTTTTATTTATGTCAAATGTATGCAGCCTGGTTTGATGTCAGAAAGAATTGTACAATAAGGGAGTCCTGTGCCTATTGAAAACTAATGAATTATACAACCAGCTAGTGAAAAGAACACTGATGCTGGGAATCCAAGCTATGGTAGATTTCAGGCACCTGGTCTTCAATGTTGTGGGACATCTGCAGTCACTAGAAGACAAATTGGAGGTTGAGAGACAGTCTCACATAGGCAATTTGTATAGGAGCCAAGTCACTGACCAAGTTAATGACCAAGTTCTGGAAACTCTTAACTCGCAAGGATCATCGACAACACATGTGAATATCAACATTCCAACTACTACCAGCTCTTTTTAACCACAACCATAGCAACTGAATCCTCCAAAGAGACAGAAGTTGCAGTAGAAGTACAAGCCTTCTTGGCGGATTTAGATCAGCATATTGACAGTTGAGGAAGAAGTTTTTTATTTTTTGCTTTTTGGGTAAAATTTTTTGTCATACTTTTTTACAAGTACATGATTGTAAATGATCATAGTTTACTGTAAATGGAACTCTCAGGTTATATAGTCATGCCATAGCTGCTTTTTTTGTAAATGGCGTACACATATTATAAATATGCCAACATGATGTTTATCTACACAGTTTATGTGACCATAATGTGTTACAGCTGGAAACTCTTTAATGGAATCTCTTTTTGCTCAGGTGATTCTATAGTTCTTTATTTGCTCTTTCTAAGCATAAAATAATTTGCTCTTTATTTTACTTCTATGTAGCCAAAGCTATTATAGGCAATCATATTATCATGAACTAATGGTTTTTCATTACATTTTCAATACATTACACATACAAAATATGGACAGCTACTAAATGCTTATTAGATGGCTGTTACACATATATCTACAACATACAAAATGCCAATTAAAGGTTGTTACTACGCCATAAGCCATCCATACTAAGTTGAATAAACTAAAAGCTAGTACTAACAATCCTACAAATTAAAAAGCTAATGAAAATAATAGCTACTCCTAACAAAATACTCAGAAGTCTGATTTCCTTCTTCATCTGCGCTGCTTCACTTTTGGCTTCATATATTATTTTTTCCAGCTTCTCAATCTCCTTTTTAAGCAAGTTGATTTTCTCTATGCATCGTTCACATCCATATGATCTACAATCAAGAATCTCATTTTCTAGTCTCATTAACTCTGCCCTTAGTTAGTTAATTACATCAATAAACCAACCTGTAAACTGATCATCTTTCCACTCAAAGTAACGACATTCAGCCTGAAATTTCCATTATTCCCAATTCAATTACATATCACCGTTTATATCCTTAACAAATAATTATGAACAGATACACACATCTTACCTTAGGATGATTGAAAAACCTTTTTCCATGATTGCTTATAGTCCAGGAAATACGCATTGGAGCCTTCTTACTTCTGGGTCGACACTTATACCTCTTCTCTGGCCCTTCATAATCATATTTTGTTCCCTTGAACCAAGGAAGATGATTTGATGAATTATAAGAATGAAAGGAAGTTGATGAATATATAGAAGACATTTTTCGAATCATTGAGAACTTTATTTTTTAATTTCGATTTCCAAAAGAACTAGGGTTTAGCATTTTAGGGATTTCTTTATATCAATTTGATAATTAGGGTTTATGGCTATTTGAGAATTTCAGCCAACTAAACTAAATATTTAACCTTTTGTTTATGATTTTAGCATTGTTAATACCACATGGTATTCACACTCCATAACCTGTCAGGAAAAGGGTTAAAATGAAACATTAATTGCAAGTTTTGGGCTGAAATGCCCAAAAATGTAAAAAAGGGCCAAATTGAACTTTTACAAAAAGTTCGAGGGCCAAATCAAACTTTATTCCTTTATTTTACGCCGACGGCCTCCTAGTTTCTCAAGAGTTAGGCATTAAACAACAGCTGTATTTGAGCCGGGTGGAATGCATATTTAATATTTTTAAAATATAAATGACGTAATTACTCTTAGTTTATATTAAAATATTTTCTTCATTAATAATAATTCTTTTGACTTGCACTTTTTATTATTTATATAAACAAATAATACATGATATCACAAACATTTTATTTTATTAAATAAAACTATAAAGCTCTCTCAATGTATAGATCTAGTAGACCCATAAATGCATGTTGAATAATCAATGACTTGAGAGAGCTTAATATCATTCAATCCTAGACTAAGGTTGCATTTGGCCAAAACACAACACACAACAAGGCACAACAAAAACAATATGCAGTAAACAAGGAATGATCTATAAAATAAACTTGATTCAGATGGGTGTCCAAAATCCCAACAACAATAATAAATTTAGCCAAATATGGCTTCCATAATCATCATTCAATATTCAATACAACCTAAGAGATTAAGAAAATGAAAAGCAAAATAGAAAGGGAGGAGAAATTGTTATCAAGAAGCATGGGGTCTTCAATGGATGTTCTTTTTTTTGCTCCTTTCTTTCTTCTTCCTCCTCTTTCTTTATTCTTTCTCTTGGTTGTTATGGGTGTTGTTTTCTAAAAAGATCCTCCTCCGAATCGTGGTCTTTGTCCTTATATAGCCTCTTCTAGAACGTCCCTTCAGCTCCCCTAGATTTGCTCTCCAAGCAATGTACACATCAGCATGCTCTGTGCTGGAAATGATCATGCCGTGATCGTGCATCAAGCCACAATCGCGACAGAAGGGCCTTAACTGAAGGGATCATGATTGCGCAACAGCTGCGCTCACGATAGAAAAAATGGCTGCCAAAGACCCGCTCTGTTCTCCTTGCTCTGTTTCTTCTCCTTTGGCTCCAAACCACCACCAAAGACCTTCATACTTCTTTTCCTATAAAAACCAAATAAAATATAAAAGTATCTATTTATATATGTTAACCTATACTAAATGCTATCTAAAATGTATGAATGACTGCTAAAATGAGTCCTAAATCTATATGTAATTTGACACCAATAAATACCCCCACACTTGAATCTTTGCTTGTCCTCAAACAAACTCAAGAACACAAACTATCAATGCAATGAACAACATGCATATCCAACTTTCATCAAGCTTATGTCACAACCTTTTCTTAATAGCTAGCTTAAATTCTCAAAAACAAAGTTATCAATTTAAGCCAAGAAATATTAATTATCAAGTGAAGAGCATATTGTCTATTCAAATCACACAATCATGAATTAACATCTTAAGAAGAGTACAAATGAATGAAAAAGACTCTAATCTAAGGTGGCTCTTAATTTGGCATGCGAAATCAACTCTATCCTTTTTATTTTCTTTTTGAGTTTCTATTTTTGTGCTTTTCTTCCCTCTCTTGGTAGTTCCCTGTCTTTCTCGAACTACTCAATGTGAACACCTCGAGAGGTTTCTTTGAATACTCATACTCTTGTGTAAGAGCATTGGAGTAGATGGGAATTCAAGTTCCTAGCACAATTTATTCTCTTTTTTTTTTAGAATTGGGAAAGAGTATTTTTACGATTCCTTTCATATACAACTAAAAGCAACCCCAAAAAGGAGTTTAATTCATTCACCATACTACTTCCCAAAACATCAACTCAAAAGCATATTCAAATGAACAACAACAAGCATAAGTCAATTAAAGCTCAAAAATTCTCAACTCAAAGTGTTAACAAAGCTTAAAATGAAATCAAACTAACCATTAAAAAAAGATTAAATTACATAGGCTCAACAAAACCAAAAATATACACAAGGTTGACCACAAAGATATTTCATAAAAATCCAAGTGTTAAGCATTAAAATTTCAAAATTTTGGTCCAAATCACAAAAATATAAATGAAATGCATGTTATATACTCAAAATATACACTTGAGAAACTAAATGCAAAATGGTTCCCCCCCCCCCCTCCCCCAACTTAAATTGCACATTGTCCTCAATATGTGTTGGGGAACCAAAAATACAATATGTATAAATGGTCTATGCACAAACATTCTAAAAAATAAAATAAAAATCATAAGCAAGTACTATAAACATGGAATGTATACTAAAAACTAAAAATAAAACTAAATCTTAAAAGCTAAGGAAAAGAAGTTTACTCCCCTTGTGGAGGAAAGTCCAGAGGTGAAGGTGCTGATTTTTATGGAGATGGAAGACATTCATGCCCGTAGCCTTGAAATATTCCATGAGCTTGAAGTGGTGGTAAGATGCATCAGTCTCAATATCGATAGCTTATCATAAAGTTCATTATATTTGTCCTCCACCGATTTTTCAAGGCACTGGAATCGAGAATCCACTATTGCACTAAAAAGGTTCAGCTTCTCAAGAACTTGGTTCATTACATCATTTAATGGTGCAGGCAACTGTAAGAGTTGTTCTTGATCTCCCTCTTCTTCATCATCAAACTCTTCCTCGCTACTTTCATCAGGCTGGGGCAAATTCTCTTGGATGCTGATGGCCTCATGTGAAAGCATTTCCTCGTAGTATGTGTTAGCATAGAAGTGCCCTAGTGCCATTCTATTAATGTAAATGACATTGTAAATTATCCCTAATGGCAAAAAGATATTCATTTAAATAAAGTGTTTATTTATTTGAGTATTTACCCTTTAGCATAATGTCAAATAAATTTATTATCAAGAGTTGATAATATGAGTTACAAATTTATATAGTACATATGCTATAAATTGTTCATAGTCGTGTAATTAATATTTGGGTAATATTAATTAGACTATCACCTCTGTCTATTATCCTTGATTAGTATGTGATACTAATAGTGGAAGGTAGCGAGTCTCATGCTACTTGATATGAGATATCAGAATAGACATGTGGATACTCATGGGATGGGTGGATTGAACAGTGACGTTAGATTAATGATCACATGGATATTCACTTATAGTCAACAATCATAATCTAGGTCATAATGGTGCATATAGTCCTTTGACTTGAGGTGACACGGTAATCCACATTTGAGGAGTTAGAGTTTGCTACTGCTTACATACTTGTGTTAACCACACATAAGTATATGGCGTATGGTGGCTCTGGTTAGTCAAATGTAGGAATGAGTGTTCGACCAAGATGGGATTCATTACCTAGAGTGAATCGGGATAAGATCTAGAACTATCTAAGTCTTTTCTTGATCAATGAGTTACTAGCCAAGACAAACATAACAGTCTAAAAGAGTTTCAGTACTAGAAAGAGTTTATAGTATTTGTTATGTTTTATCAAGAATAGAACTTGAGATGAGTTTAAGTGATATAGCTATTAGAGTTTGACTAATCCTTGACTCTAAGCTATATCGGGATCTTCTAATGAAGGGATTTTAGTGCACGGTAATTATTACCAAAAGGTTCGTGTGAATTAATAAATACATTCATATCTAATTGGGTAGTTGTGATATCGATGCTAGGGATCACTCACAACTTATGAGAACTAAATGTGAATGATTGGGATTTCACATTTAGACTTGAAAGGAGTTTCAAATAATGTCAAGTGTTGACATTAAGTTCTCATTGCCAATTAGACATGGACCTAGTAAGTCACACCTAAAAGGTTTTAACAAATCTCTATCTATATCAATCTAATTATTGATTAAAGAGTTTAATCAATTAATTGAGATTGATGAAATTGTATTTTTGCTTAATGCAATGATTCTAGCATATCATGAAATCTAATTTCAATGAAAGGTTTCATTATTAATTTATGCTTAATTAATATTAGATATTAATTGAGAAATTAAATTAATAAAAGATATATATATATATATATATATTTTCTTATATACTTGGATTAAGCCCAAAAGAGTTTTGGACTAATAACTAATCCAAGTAATTGATTAAGCCCATAAACATTGTTTATGTCCACTTGTATGATGGATTGGGTTTTGGATCAAGAGTTGATCCAATGGAATAGCCCAACTCCATTAAGATATATATTTGATTTTGATAAATCAAATATTAATTAAGAAATTAATTGACATGTGTAAGTCAATTGTGATGTAGAGAATTACAAGAGTTGTAATCTCTACATCCTCCACTAAGAAAATATTATTGACTTATATATAATGTTAATTAATCATCACTTGTGGGACATTAATGATGTCATCTTCCACTAAGCTTAATCTCCAACCAATAATATCTAAAATGCATATTTGGATATTAATTAAGGTTGGTGAGTGGAAAAGATGGGATTTTCATATAAGAAAGAAAAGAAAAAATAAAGAAGGAATATCAATTACCTTAAGAATTATTCTTCTAGAGATCAAAAAGGAGAGAAAGCTTGAGAGGTCTATCAAGAGAGGATTCAAGCTTCCATTTGATCAAAGACAAGAAGAAGATTTGCTAAAGCTTAGTGTTTCGAGCTAGAGGTCTCACATTTGGGAGACTCAAGAGTTTATTCAAATGTTGAATCAAAGCAAAGCCAACTATTGTAGTAGATTATTGTGGTTGATCCTTGGAAATTAGTAAGTTTCTTAAAGCTTAGAAATCATAGGTTGTTGATTTCTTGTGCTTGTGATGCCATGTGTGTTTAGCTATGTGATAATTGCAAATTGGATCCTAAGGATTGGAATTCTTGATTAGATCAAGGATTATGCATGTTTGAGTAAAATTTTTGGAAATTTTCCTTACTAAGCATGAGATGCTTTAATTGCATAATCAATTCCTAACAGTATGATCCCTCAAGACCTTTGTGGACGAGAATATCTCAGCTCTTTTGAGAACTTGCCAATTTAGTATTTCCTGTGAAATGGAAGGCATTTTAGTAGTTATGGGATTAAAGACCTGAAAGTGTAATGCCAAACCCGTCACTATATGGCCCATCGAAATCGATGCCTTCGGAGCTCTAGCAATATGCCACAACATCTGCAGAATGAAGTAAGTGGTCAAAATTTTTATCTTAGTGTGCATACACCACAACACTAGCAGCTCTTATCTAGAAATTTTATTGCTTTCCTTCTTCCCAAAAATGGAATAGTACATGAGCTTGTGCATGATTATGTAACAGTGATCCCGAACCAAACCATTAGGCACACCACGAGCATCCCATTTCTCATCTTGAGAAGAAATTTCCTTCAAGAATTCCCTTAAACTATATTTGGTTGGTGGTTCACATGCCCCACCTATTGGAAACCCAAATACCCTAAACATGGTATTATAATCAATAGTGATAGGTTTCCTATTAAGCCGACACTCAAACTTCTTGTGTGCTTGATCAGAGAGTTTCAAGGTGATTCTAAGGTTAATTCTCTGTACATAATATGAGTCAATCCCATAAACTTTCTCTATCCTAGTCTATCATAGAGCTCTAATACCATATCCTTGAGTTTGGCCTCCTCTAAGGTTTCCATATCTAAACACTTTGGAATAACAAAAGTACTTTAAGAGAGGGAAATATACTTATCTCCTTCTTCTTGGGTAAGGATCGAGAACGGGGCTCCATACTCCTTAATAAAGTTGACTTCTTCATTCGATTGTGGGATTTCAGTCACCGTCACCTTCATCTTCTTCTTTTTCCGTGACGTCAACATTGATTGGAATGGGGAGTGCTCTATTTTTGTGTAAATCAAGTGGGTGAAGGGGATTTTGGAGAATTTAGGGATAGAGTTGGAAGAGAACATGATAATTTAAGGTGAATGATAGATGATTATGTGAAAAGATGAGGGTTTAGGGTGAGAAATTGAGTGGGTAGTGGGAGATTGGAGATCGGTGAAGATCACGCAAGGGATGGGGATCGTGGGTTTCAAAATAAAAATAAGAGAGGGAAGTGGGTGGTGGCAGTTAATATTGCACATTAGGGTTCATCCGGGATTACGGGTCATGATGTAATTACAATAAAAACAAATGAACTGACTTAGCAAAGGATGTGCTATCGCGTTAATCACACGATCAAGACAAAAGACTTTAACTGAGACACTCAAAATCCATGATCGCCGATCTGTAGCGAGTGTGGGATTAGCACAGGGGCTAGAGAAATCAATATGTTTGCGATCGTGTTGTCTTGCACAAGCGCGACAGCACCTGGAAACATAAAAATAAAACACTATATCAATACAACTAATCAAAAGTTCAAATAACCACTCCTACTAGGAAAGAACTAATAATACACAATAGCATTGAAATTAAAGAAAATGATAAATGATAAACATGAACGAAATAATATAAAAACATGTTAATTTTAGGTCGTTAGCTTGATCGTGCTTCATCTTCTTTGTCATCCTGAATCAATTAAGGCATGCTTTTGTCCCTTGAATATGCATATTGCTTGGGAACATATAACACTTTGATTGCTTGCATGGCCTTCTTTCTTAGGTTCATTTTTTGTTTGGCTTTCTTTACTTTGTTTTATCTTTGAGGAGTCACATATTCTTTCTTTGTTGTGTCTTGCAGCACTATTGGGGTTAATCCTATTTCCACCACATCTTTGCTCTCCAATGCTTCCACTTTTATATATTGCTCACTAGCCCTTACATCTTTTATGAGTTTGTTCATCACATATTCCACTTTCTCCTCTCTAACTCTTAATGTGATCTTCCCTTCATTCACATCAATCAATGCTCTTCCAGTGTTAAGAAATGGCCTCCCTAAAATTAGAGGGCAATTCTTATCTTGCTCAAAGTCTAGGATCACAAAATCAACCAGGAACACAAATTTATCAACTTTAACAAGAAAATTTTAACCACTCCGTATGGCTTCTTGATTGAATGATCCACAAGTTAAAGAGTCATGTTGGTGTTGATCAATTTCCCTAGCTTAATTCCCTGAAAAGTGAAAGAGGCATAAGGTTATGCTAGCTCCTAAATCACACTAACATTTAGGAAATTCTTTAAAATCAAGAATGCAAGGAATTGTAAAACTCCCTGGATCTTTAAGCTTGATTGGAATTTTACTTGAAATGATAAAGCTGCACGTTTCTGTGAGAGGTACCATCTCGTTGTCATTCCATTTCCACTTGTTGGTGATAATGTCTTTAAGGAACTTTGTATACTTTGGCATTTCATTCAATGCTTTTGAGAAAGGTAGTTTCAGCTCTAGTTTCTTGAAGGTTTCTAGAAAATTTAGCAAACCTTGTCTCATCCTCATTCATCTTTCTTTGTCTCAAAGGGAAAGGGAATCTTGGAGCATACTTGGATGTATTAATGATAGGTGGCTGCTCCACTTGCTTTTCTTGTAATTCCTCATACTTCTTCTCTTGAGCTTTCTCTTACACTTCTTCACTTTTCAGCTCTTGATTTTCTTTATCATCATCAGCCTTCATTGGGATTGATTTAAGTCCTTAAAGTTCTTTTCCACTTTGTAGAGTAATTACTTTCACTTGCTCTTTAGAGCTCTGTATTGCTTGGTAAGTGCCTTTAAGCTTTTATTGCAACCATATTTTTCAATTGGCCAAGCTGAACCTCTATGTTGTGAATGTAAGAGGCTTGGTTCTTGACAATTTAATTAAATTTTGCTTATATTCTTTTCTGATTCTCTTCTTGGCTGGTCATTTTAGATGTGACAACATCAAAGAATTTATCAAGCTTGTTCTCCATGGCTAAAAGTCTATTATTGTTTAGTTGAACTTGAAATTTAGGTGGTTGTGATGGCTTTGAGAATTGATTTGAGAAGCCTTGTGAATTTTGAGTGTTTTGGTTGTTGCTCCATGAAAAGTTGGGGTGGTTTCTCAAGCCTTGGTTGTAAGTGTTTGAAAAAGGGTTGTTGGGTTGCTTTGGTTGGAATTGGTTCCCAATATAACTACAATTCTCCAATAAACTATCTCCATAAATATTTCCACCTCCAAAACCACACTCAAAAGTAGCATGCCCAAACATATGGCAATGCTCTTAAGACAAAGCAGAAGATGGTGAAATAACATTACCTCTTGATGTCAAGTCTTCAATTTGCTTTAACAAGGCTGCAATTTATGTTTGGATAGAAGTGACAGCATTAACTCCTAATGTCCCTCCTTGCTTGGGACCCATTTGTCTCTCTGATGGTCACAATTAATTGTTGTTGGCCATTTCCTCCAAAAGGTCAAAAGCACCATCTACAGTCTTCCGCATAAGAGAGCCTCATGCAGCCACGTCAATGGTGTCTCTAGTGGATCTTATCACACCGTTATAGAAAGTTTGAATAAGGACGTCCCTAGGAAGATCATGGTGTGGAAAACTTCATTGCATTTTCTTGAATCTTTCCCATGCATCGCACAAAGACTCAGCTTCAAATTGCTGGAATGTTGATATGTCTTTGATAATTTTTACCGTCTTTACGAGTGGGAAGTATTTTGACAAAAATGCTCTCGCAAGGAGGTCCCATATGGTGACAGATACAGGTGGCTGCGAGTTGTCACATATCTCAAGGAAGTTGGTTATGTGTGCGTTTGGATCTTCAGAAGGCAGACCATAGAATTGAACTATGGATTGGATCATTTGCAACAACATTGGTTCGATTTCGAAGACGTTGGCCTGAATATTTAGTCTGGTTATATTCGGTTGAGCTTCTTCTAATCCCGGCATAGCGAACTCTAAAAGAGTTCTTTCAGCTATTTCTTATTGTTGGTCTATCATTTCAGCTACACTCTTCTTTTTCTTATGATTTTCTCTCTCAAATCGAGACAAATTTGAGATAAAAATCAGAGGTTCTTTTCGATTACGTCTTGTATTATGCATACACAGCAACAAGGCACCTAAAACAGAGTAAAAACAAATAAAAAACTGAGTACGAAAATAAAATTGGCTCTAATCTAAATAAACTATCACTAATTATGATGTTAGCTTCGTCAATTCCCGGCAACGGCGCCCAAAACTTGTTGACTAATTCTCACACCGCAAGTATATGGGTCAACAAGTAATATAGAGAGAGTAAAGTATTGTTCCCACGAGGATTAGGGACTAAGCACCTATTAGCTTTAGTAATGGAGAGGTAAATCAATATTGAGAACATGTTGTTGGGGAATTGTACACCATATTTTTCTCAAGTTAAGTCATAAATCCATTCAAGTTACTTGCACGCCTCAAGCTTCCTAAAGTCATTTACCACTCTCTCTCAAGTAATGATAAACTTTACATGTATGAATCAATCAAATCTCAAAATCATGACTTAATTCTCATCATCACCATAAAAGTAAGTTAACATCAAACATACAAGGCATTAAGTGAGCTTTATGGAGGATTGAATGATATCAAGCTCTCTTAAGTCATTGATTATTCAACATGCATTTGTGGGTCTACTAGATCTACCATTTCTCAATGTATAGATCTAGACTAAGGTTGCATTTGGCCAGAACACAACACACAATAAGGCACAACAAAAACAATATGCAGTAAACAAGGAATGATCTGTAAAATAAACTTGATTCATATGGGTGTCCAAAATCCCAACAATAATAATAAATTTAGCCAAATATGGCTTCCATAATCATCATTCAATATTCAATACAACCCAAGAGATTAAGAATATGAAAAGCAAAATAGAAAGGGAGGAGAAATTGTTATCAAGAAGCATGGGGTCTTCAACGGATATTCTTCTTCTTGCTCCTTTCTTTCTTCTTCTTCTTCTTTCTTTCTTCTTTCTCTTGGTTGTTGTGGGTGTTGTTTTCCAAAAAGATCCTCCTCTAAATTATGGTCCTTATCCTTATATAGCCTTTTCTAGAACGTCCCTTCAGCTCCCCTAGATTTGCTCTTCAAGAAATGTACACCTCAGCATGTTTTGTGCTAAAAACGATCATGCCATGATAGCGCGTCAAGCCGCAATCACGACAGACGGGCCTTAACTGAGTGTTTCACAATTGAGCAATAGTCGTGCTCATGATAGAAAAAATGGTTGCCAAGCACCCGCGATCACTGAGATGTTGCTATCGCAACAGAACGTTAACCTGGAATTGCTGCTTGGAACGATCAGCTCGCGCTCGCATATTCCACCCGCGATCATGGCAAAAGGCCTACTCTATTCTCCTTGCTCTGTTTCTTCTCCTTTAGCTCCAAACCACCACCAAACACCTCTATACTTCTTTTCCTTAAAAACCAAAAAATATATAAAAGTATCTATTTATGTATGTTAACCTATACTAAACTAGCTAAGTAACCCGCGCTTTGCTGTGGGATAGTAAATATAAATGTTAATTAGTAAATATAAATATCCATACATTTAAAATTCAAACTTCAAGCAAAACTTAAAATGGCAAGGCGAATAGAAAAAAATTAAAATAATATAAATTTCAAATTATTAAATAAAAATTTAGATCCCTAAGAGAGTTTATCCTATCAATGCCCCCAAACACATACAGATTGCCACCAACAGCACTACAATTATGGTTGTCATTTGGAGCGGGTGGTGGACCGTTGAATTTAATCACTGGTTAGCTCTAAGTCTACGTGGCTGCAAGTCAGCAGCGAGGAGTCAACAAAATTAGTGTGGAAATTTTTAAAAAAAAATTTTGAAATAAAAGTTCAATAATAATGAGAAAAGGAAAATACAAAGTGTTTCCAATAAAAGGAAAAAATTGTAAAATATAAACAAAATTTGGGAAGAAAGTTGAATACCATAATAACATAACTCATTTCAAAAAAGAGGAAGAATATACATTCTGTGAGGTAAATACTTATAATTTTGTATATAGAAAATGAATGAATTTAAAAAAATAAATTTCTAGATAGGAAGCAATTATTAATTATAGCACCATAACCATAAGAACCTCCCTCAAGTTGTCTGTCTTGTATATGGAAATCCCATGGTAGATATGTAGCCATGCATTTTTTAATTTCTAAGCTCGTATTCAGGTAATTCACTTATTACTAAATTATTTTTAACCACCACATTATTTGTCTATAGCTTTATAAAAAATACCTGATTGCGAATAACGATCCAGATTCATGAACTAATTATTATTTTAAAAGGTCAACGAAATTAAACTGAATTTTAAAAAATCAACCTCATTTGAGTGGTTTTGTTTGTATTGGTTATTACTCAAGATCATTTCAACTTAATATTAAATTTTGGAAAATTTAATTATTTTGATTTGAAAATATTTTTTGAAAAATTATATAATCTGATAAATAAATTTATAAATAAAATAAAATATTTTCCAGAATTTAAATACTCAAACCATAATTTTTCTATGATATTAAAAGATTATGAATTTAATAAAAAATTTTATTTTAAAAATTAAAATAAATAAATAAATTAATAAATAAAATATCTTTTATTGTCATGCATGAAAAATAAAAGTAATTAAAAAAACTTATGAATTTAGTTGGATATTTTTCAATTAAGCTCCAATTAGTTATTAATTAAAATAATAATTAATAGGAGTCAACATTGGGTATGTAATGGGGGGTGTGCTTTCTATATAGTCAACACCTAGTGGCCAGTGCAGTGCTACTTGTTTTTTTTTTTTTTTGGTCAAACAGAATGCTTTATAGAAGGAAAAGGCTACAAGAGTGTTTGTGGTATATTACATAACCAGTTAAGAGGCAAAGAAGAGGCCAGTACAACTTTGGAGAGCCAATCAGCCGTGATATTTGCCTCCCTGCTAACCCAACTAAATTTAATTACAGCAAAATTACAGGTTTTAGCCAAAATAGTCTGAGCAATATTAACAACACTCCAGTGAGCTTCTTGCAGAGAGGATAAAGCTTCTTGCAGAGAGGATAAAGCTTCTTGCAGTGCTACTTGTTTGTTCCGTTATCAATTCAAGCTTTCAGTTTAAGAAACAAAATGACCGAATTGTCCAGAGCAGTTGAAGACAGCTGTTGTCTCACATGCAAAGCCACATGACCCAACTAACCAAAAACGCCACCGTTTTCATAGCTGGAGTTTTTTTATATATATAGTTGAAACGGTGCCGTTTTTTGTAATGGCAAAACCAAAATTTTTTTAAAATTACACGGATTTCACTGTTTATCAACAGTGAAATCCGTGTCCTCCTTTATAGATATATATAGATGCTATCTAAAATGAATGAATGAATGCTAAAATGAATCCTAAATCTATATGTAATTTGATATCCATATTGTGCGGACTACTTATTAATAAATTATTTATTTATATTTTAATATATTTTTATTAGTGAAAAATTTAAATTATAGGATATATATATATATAATAAAATTAACATAGAGGGTTTATATAGATTGAACAATAGTATAATAAAATTTATTTTTAGCATAAATAAATAGTATAATAAATTTCTATTAATAGTATAATAAATAGTATAGAGGTTTACACTGAGGTTTAATGATGTTACACATACATTTTAGGAGTGAATACTAAAATATAAGATTAGTTATAAATTTAATTTTTGTTACCATAATTTTTTAGTTATAATAAGTTTAGTTTTTAAAATTATTAGATCAATATTAGTGTATATATAGTGGTGTTTTAGTTGAAAAATAATACTAAATAATTATTATATTATTTTATTTTTAAATTTTTTAAAAAATAAAATTTTTAATGGTTTGGAAAAAATATTTGAGTGATTTAAGGTAGAAAAATATGTAGTATATAAATATCTTCAGAATTTGAGTAGTATTGAGATATATATAATAGTGTTTTAGTTAAAAAATAATACTAAATAAATATGGTAAATATTTTATTTTTAATAAAAAATTAAGATTTTTAATAGTTTGACACATTAGCTTTTAGAGTGAATACTCAAATATGAAGATAGACACTTGTTAAATTTTTTATTTAATGACTTTAGAGCTCAGCATTTAATATATATATAGATATAAATTTATTTATAAGTTAAACTTAAAAAATTTAACTAAAATTTAAAATATTTTTAATTATAGTTTCAATCTCATTATAATAATTTTCTAATTGTTAAAAATGAAAAAAAATCATTGTGAATATGAATATTAATATTCATAAATTTAAATCTAAGTCTTTTAATAAAATAACAAAATAATTTCATATTCATTTAACCAAAAATTTAACTTTAATTATTTAATAATTTCATATATTAAATGTTGAGCCCTAAAGTCATTAAGCCAAAAATTTGACAAGTGTCTATCTTCATATTTGAGTATTCACTCTAAAAGCTAATTTATCAAACTATTAAAAATCCTCATTTTTTATTAAAAATAAAATATTTACCATATTTATTTAGGATTATTTTTTAATTAAAACACTATTATACATATCTCAATACTACTCAAATTCTAAAGATATTTATATACTACATATTTTTCTACCATAAATCACTCAAATATTTTTTTCAAACCATTAAAAATTTTATTTTTTAAAAAATTTACAAGTATAATATATAATAATTATTTAGTATTATTTTTTAACTAAAAAACTAATTAATGATAAAAAAAATTAGAAAAATAAAATTATTAAAATTTTATATGTTGAATTATTAAAATTCACAATATTTTTATATAAAAAAATCAATAAATTCATTTTTATTAAAATATACATATTTTATTTAATATAAAATACTCTAATTTAATTACATTTAAAACATTGCTCTTCATTTCCATAAAAATAATTTCTTTTATTTTAACTAAAACATTCTATTATATTCAAATAAAACATTTTTCTTTTTTTAACTTAAAAATAAAAATATGTAATTTATCACTCATTTTCTATATTTATTTTATTTTATCTATTCAATAATAATAATTATTATTAGTATGATTATTAAAAATAATAAGTTCTAACTTTTATATTTGATTAATTTGTAGTTTTTATTATATTATAATTATTTAATTGTTTATTTTAATATATATATATATATATATATATATATATATATATATATATATATATATTACTTGTAGTCCGTACAAAGTGCGGATTCACTACTAATTTAATTATAAAATGAAAGTAATAGTCAGCAACTCAGCATAATGGGAATTAAGAAAATAACATAAATTAGTATACCTTTTTGTTCATTCCTTAAAAAGAAAATATATGCATGCAACTAGCTAGATAACATTATTTTGCAAATATATAATGAATAAAAATTTATGTTCGGCTTGCGACGTAAATAATTACATTGTAGGCATTTGAATTTATGAAAAACCAAAAAATATTCAGAAGGTAAAAATGTAAAAAAAAAATTAAATTTTATAATTTTACAAAGGAAGAATTGCTATTTACCCTTGTGTTTTAGTCTATTACACTACTTCATCCCTGATATTTGAAAAAATATTTATTCATCCCTAACATTTGCAAAATTTTGTACTATTTCATCCCTACAGAAAGACTAATGAGCGTTAATTGTTTCAAATGTCAGAGATGAATAAATATTTTTTCAAATGTCAAGAATGAAGTAGTGTAATAGATCAAAACATTAGGGGAAATAGCAATTATCCCTCTTACAAACGGTAAAATTCACGACATATATTATCACCCATATGTATGTAATATTGTCTGGTTGAAATTGGATAATTAATTAATTAATTAAGGGGTGAATACTGGAAGGGGAATCAAGTTAAGGTCTAATTTTCTTTTGATTGCTCCTACAAAACCTTCGGTCATGTCGAATGTATCATTTGTCACTCCATCAATAAACTTCCAATCAAATTGAAACAGTAGGTTCGCCAAAACAAGCTCTACATTAGTTGTGCCTACTTTCATACCAGGACATATCCTCTTCCCGGCACCGAATGGAAGCTGTTCGAAATTACTAACCTTGAAATTACTTGAATTGCCAGTTTCTGTGTTTCATAAGTCATAACAAAACTTTTACTATTTTGTGTAGAAAGGCATATCTGTTATTAGTAATTTAGTAATATTGATGATAGGAACATAGGAACCAAGTTTAACATCAATTAACCTCAAAAAAACACACTACTAAAAATTACCGATTTAGCGACGGATTTTAGCGACGGAATTTATCCGTCACAAATCAGCGACGGATTAGCGACGGATTGTAACTTAACGACCGATTTAACAACTGAAAAAAATCAGTTTCTGTTAGCGACGGAATTTATATTTCCGTCGCTAATTTAGAATATTCCGTCGCTAAAATAGCGACGGATTTCAAAATCCGTCGCTATATTCAACTGATTTTTT